>VZTL01039972.1:0-19202 GCA_013400535.1 Scopus umbretta
TTTAAAAAAAAATAATTTAATTTGATCTATGTATCATTGCTTGTCTTTGAGCAGCATCACACCTGAGACAGGCTTGTCACACACAGACTCATGCCATGCCCACTTGGTCCCACCTTCAGCTTTATTCCATCCTCTCTGATGATTCCACTGTGTTTAACAAAATATTTTTTCCCTTTATTTTTTTTGTTTGTTTTTAGAAATGAAAAGCCAACTTCCAACAGAAAACAAACAAACAAACAAACAAACAAAAACCCCCACAAAACCCATGGTTTGGATTTAGGAAATATCTTGCTTTTTTAAAAACAGGTATAAAGAAAATCTCAGCATTTTATAATGAAGAGTGTTCCTGTGGTGATTTCAGTCTCATTATTCAATTATGTGTTCCTATAACTGCCATAATATGGATATGACATATGCATAAATGGAAATAAATTAGGTGGAACTGTCAGGGCATCCATTTAATCTCTGAATTTCTAATCTGTTCAAAGACTCTTTCCCATTGGGTACTTGTCTTTCCAAGCCTTAACTGCTGCCAAAGAGATGGTGCAGCTTAACTGTCACAGATAAATAGAGGAAGTTTTGCAGCAAATACCTTGTTGGTATCTACATGTCTGTGGGTAGGACTCAGTTCTCTAGACTTAGACTCCTAATACCATTTTACATTTCCTAGGACATGCCACCTGGCCTCCATTTGGCACTGCAGACATAGTGCATGTTTCCCAGGGTCTGTAGTTGTTTAGGCAACTGAATCCAGTGCTTCAGATACAGCACACGGATAAGTGCTATTCATGCTAGACACCATGAGGGAGGGGCCCTGCTTTGTCGGGGCATCTTATGAAATTATTCCGAAATATCAAGGACAAGGAAAGCAGTCCTACTGGAACCACATCTGAAACTGTAGGGGTGAGTCAAATTAAGAAACTAGGAGGGGGACAGGTCAGGTAAGCCTGGATGAAACTGTTCCACTTAGCAAAATCATCCTGTGTGCCGTTCTTGCCTCTGATTCTGAAGGACTTGCTTTCCTGCCATATGATTGTCTAGTGACAGCAAGAGTATTGACCTCTCAGTCAAACAGGAGTGATAGCTTTTCCCTTGTTTCCTACAGGGAGCGCCTTTTTCTAAGGTACCAGGGAGGAGAAAGGAAATTTGATACCACCTTGTATAATTTTAATTTTTTGAAGTAAACAAGGTCTGAATTGACTTAATCCCTGCTCTGGATGTAGCTGTTGCTTGATTTAGGAGAAATACGAACTCTGATTGTAACAGACTGGCTGGAAAACCCAAACTGCTAATTTTATGTTTCATGAACTAGTATATGCTTTCTGGTGCCTGGACCAAAGCTTTGTCTCTCAGAAGGTGCTTATTCCATTCTTGTCATCACAACCAGAACTGCACATCTTGAAAATCACACTTCCTGGTGTGTTTGTCATGCTGAGTTGTCATGGAAAGGAACTCTGGCACCATGAATAGTTACTGAATGACAGGTCAGGAAACGAATAATAGAGAAGCATATAAAATATTCTTTTTTTCCTTAAATACAGGACATGCTGAGACTGTCATTCAGGTCCTTGTTACTGACTGACACTCAGACATATTATTTACTGCTTATGTCATCTCTGGCTCTTCCCCATACACAAATGATCCTGCTTAAGCATTATGGTTCATATGCCAGTTAGTTCTTGTACTTTACTTACCTGTCTTGAAGCAGTGTCAACTGACATCATTACGGATGAATAATGCAACACACTTAAAATATTGCCCTCTGGAAAAAAAAAAAACAACAACAAAAAAACCCCCAAAACCCAACAAACCAACTTTCCAAGGCAAGTAGGATGAATCATACATTAAAATGTTTAAAATATTTAAAAGTATGCCTGAAACCACCCCTGCATAAGCTTCCTTCAGCAAATTAGAACCTATGGTAAGATTATGAAAGATAGGCCATGTATCTAGGTTCTTCAAAGTCAGTTATTACTTCTATTTGCGTAGATGACATCAAAATGACTTGTCAAAAAGGTAAGGAAAGAAACTAGGGGAAAAACTGGCATTAACTTAGATCTTCATGACTACACCCTTGTTCCAGGATAGAGACCTAAGCAGCATGGTGGCTAGTGCTTTTTGGCAGTATTCTGATGGTCATGGGCATTGCCTAAGAATCCTAATGCCCCAGTAAGCCTCTATTTCATATAGAAATATGACTTTCTGTATGGTGGTAGGGGATGAATTCTGGCAAGTATCAGACTTCACCCTGAAAACTGCAAGTGCTGAATTCATTTCTCTGATCTTGCCTTGCCTGCCTGCCATCCTTGCAACACTGAATAAACTGGTATGTTGTGGTTATCTGTAGGAGGAGAAAAATGAGACTACATGAGTGGCTAGGTCTTTTTGAGCACTGTATTTCTGAAGACCAAGAAGAGCAGCAAATACCTTCTTCTTTCTGTACTGTGTGCGCTCCTGCCTTTGGGGAAGGAAGGAAAGAAGAGTCAACACAGCACCCACTTTAATAGCTAGGCTTAATTCACTGTAAAAATTACTAAAGTCATGACAGTGTTATACAATCACATTAAGAAAAATATTGTTCCTATTTCAAAGACTGTCTCATGAGGATGATCAATTGTAGAATCCTGACTGTGCTGTTTTAAGGGAAACCATCCCTGAAAGAATGAAGAAGCAAGGAGTTAGCTGCACTGGTAGCTGGCTGCACTCATCTTTCAGCCCTGTTGCTCTCTAGGGTGTGGAGCAATTGACAGTGGGGACTGTGGCTTTGCTATGCTCTGCAGGGACAGTGAACATGATATGCCATCCTGGAGAAGCCATACCAGCTTGTATGTATACTTTGGAGAGGTCTTCTTTTTCACCAGAAAATTTTGATCAGGTTGCCTGATGTCTAGAAGTCATGGAGAAAACGTCTTGCTCATCCTGCATATATGAAACACGCACAGTAATGTGCGTGTGTTGGGCAGTTCTATGGGTGCTACACAGAAGCACCTTTCCTCTTCCCTTTGCAACCCAGATGAAGTATGATGCTATTTAGCACGGGTAAAGGAATCAGAAAATTATCATCTGAAAATTATTTTTCTCGTCCCTGTAGGTCAATGCTTAACATGGCTGTACCTGCTTCCACCAGCACATAGAGCTATCTATGAAATTTGATACCAAAAATACACTGAGCAATTGCATTTGTCTTTCTGCTGTGTATTACAGACAACTGATGTTGAAAACAGATGTAATTTGAATGCACTTTTGGTGGTAAATATGATCTTGGATATATGCCAGGCAGTAGTTGTATTATTGGAATTTTCTAGACATGATATGTTTTTTGAGAGTCTCAATTTTAAGTCAGTGACTGAAACTGTTGCCAGGTTCCTTAGTGTGTGTCTGGCATAGTGAAAGGAAGTAACGGTATTTATTATTGACTCTGCCACCTAAAAGATCAAGACCTTCCACATATTTTGACAGCCTTTTTGTATCTCTTTGGTGATGGTGGAAAAAAGCACTGATGTAGATGGAAGTTCCAGCAATAAATATTGAATGTTATTTATACCTTGCCCAGAAGAGAAGGTGAGTTTTAATGTATTTATTGAAGTATGCGGAAAGCATTTCTGTACATCACCAGTACACATCATCCTAAAGCTGCAGCTTTAGGCAGTACTTTATTCTGATGATAATAATTCAAAGCTACAAAGAGTTTTTTTAGGCTCTGAGAACAGTAGCAAAAGCTCAGCAGGAGTGGGAGCTCTAGATGCCCTAGAGCTTTCTTTTGAGCAGGAGATAAAGAAAGGTGTCATCTCCTGAGTTCTCTGCATTTGGTGATTTCCCTGACCTTGTGACATAGTCCAAGGGAAGAAATATCAGTGGTGTCCAACTGCAAGATAGCATTTAAGGAAATACCAGGGACCCTTTTTTTACTGGTGATGTATCTGGGATGCAAATTCTTCTGATACTTATCAGTAGTAATGCTGTATCCCGGTTACTCCACAATCATTCTTCTGCCTAAGTAAATAGGCATAATTTCTGGAAGTATCTGCAGACTGATCTTCAGAATGTGGGATGGGCCTTGTACCTTCTTTGAAAATATATGCATTTTACTTGAGTTGATTTGATGGGATTTGCATCATGGTGAGGCACAGTGCTTGTGCTGTTGGGTCAGTACTGAAGCTTTGTTGCCCTCCCACTATGGCCTCTGGGTTTCAGAACAAATTAATGCATCTAGTCAGCTAGGAGAGATGTTGGGCCAGAGTATTCTGGTAGGATTTCCTCCCAGCTGCTCTGGAGCTGATTTCTTGTGAAATTTGCTGAGTCTCTGAACTTTTTAAAGCGCTAAGAATGTCTTAGCAGTTGAGGGACGCTCCCCACTCCCACAGTTACTGTGCTGGAAGCAATGAGTTCATCACTTCAATGGACATCATAGAAGCAGAAGTTGTTCTTTTTCTTGTGTGTGTTTGGGGACAGGAGCTGCTCAGTATTTTCTGTCTGTGTTAAAAGTGGGTCAAAGCCAAAAGACCGGGAACAGCGCTGTGTATTTAGCACATTGGGGTGCATATGGTTGTATTTGGAATGTGACCACATTGCATTCACACTCTGAATACTCCCCAGTATACTCCTCCTTCTGCCTAGAACCAGCTAGAAGTAAATTTTTTCCTCAGGTATTGGTTGTGTTTATGATACTGAAGTTATGTGGATGGCTACTGAAAATGGCCTATTAAATCCCATTGCAGTGGGGCAATTAAGTTGTTCCATGTCGGTGAGATAATGTGCATTACAGTGCAGCTGTGGTTCAGCAGTGGAACAACATCCCCAAAAGCTGGAAGCCCAGGTACTCCGTGGTCTCCAGAATTTAACTGTACTCCAGATTACCATACTGAAGAAGGTGTTAGCATACAAGTAGGACATAATTCCACATTTTCATAATTTCCCTTTTCAAGGATATTACAGGTGCCTGGTCTGCAGTCCCAGTTCGAAAGCAACATATGCCCATGGGACACCGAGACAGCGAGAGCTTCCGTCTCCTGGCTATGCTGTAGCAGGTGGTTCCTTTGGGATTTTCATCTGCAAAATGCAATTGAATATGCTGGGATTCGTATCTCATGTTCCTGACAGATCCACAGGCTAGGGATGAGGAAAGAGGAGATTATTATATGATTGCTCACTGCAGCTCTGACTGCCTTGTGCTTCATTTGTAGTGATTCATGATGTCCCTCCTGGTGGCACAGTTCTAATCTAGGGGTTCCAGCCAAAACTATAAATAATGGCTTTTGGACAACTGACCCTTTGAATGCAGGTGATAACTTCCATTGTGATGACAGTAATTGCCAGCTGCTTCTCCTTTTTGGAAACAAAAGCACACATATACACAAGGCATGAATGCTTTGTTTGGCCACAAAAGCATTCAGAAACATGCCCAACAAGACAGCAGTATTCAACATGTTAAAATAGTCTGCAAGAAAAAAAATATTTTCCTTCTATTCAATAATTTGGCACAGATCCTATTACCTACTACATTAGGTCACATCAGTGTGTGCTGCATAACATGATGTGACGTAGCTTGAGAACAACTGACACAGCATTGCTTCTCCCCACTGCAGAGAAGTACGTTGGATGCTTGGGTAGCAGTTATTAAATCCTCTCTGTTATCTGCAGTTAGGCAAGTGACCCATGCTTTGAAGCATTTGCATTTAATAGGAAATTGTTCTCTTTGTGCCAGCTTGGAGAAAGGGTTTTCTTATAGGGCACCTCCACTGGTATTGCATTAGAAACTCACGTTGTGCTGTCTGTTGATAGCTGACACTCAGCGCAGTGCTTCAGAGACAATGCAGCAGAGAGTGTGAGGAGCATACTACAGCATGTGCCAGGCCATTCCCACTGAATTAGGCGGCTGTGTTCCTCCACAGCAATGTTCAAATGGCAAGTATGAAAACAGAAGCCTCATGGCTGTCCATAGGTATTGAGAGTTCTGCACTAGCTTCTTAAACCATAATGTTGAACCACTGCAGGAAATATATTTTGTGAAAACTGTGCTAAGAGGACACCTTTCAAAAAAAAATAGTTTGGGAACTCTTTGAGATAATGAAATCTAGGTGATTGACCCAGTCACCACTGAGGTAACCATTAGTATTATAGCCATACTCCCATTGATTTAGATTATTGTATAGTTTTGTAGTTCAGTAACTTTTAGGTTGTACGTTTTTTGGTATGTCTTATTCTTGTCTGATGGTCTGTAAGACCTTGCCAGAAATCAAGGGTAAATGTTGTTCATATAGGTAACAGAGAAGATTGTACCTGCCTGATGATTATGAAGCCATTTCCAGACTTTGTAAAATTTATTATTCTCTAATGATAACATGGAAGTTGAAGTGGAAAAAATATCAGGGCCTGATGCAAACCCTTTTTGACTTCATTGATATTAGTGGACTTCAAATGAAGATACTAGATTGCAAATGCCACCAATGTATTATTTTATTTAAGAACAAGCATGTGTCTCACTTTAGATATTTTATGGATGACTGTTTTAGGTACAGATGAAGAAAGTATGTGAGGAGTATCAAATGTCAGGTATTGTTATGAGTCCTATGTGGTCAGGCCAGTGGCCTCCCCAAACCTGTCCACTGAATTCAAACCCCTAGTTACTTGGGTCAGACATTTTTATTCCTTTTTTTTTTTCAAAAGCCTTGACGTCATCATCTCAACTCAAACAGTGTCTGCTCAATGTAGTTGCCTGACAGCTTCAATTGCAAGTCTTGCTTTATATGCTTTGAGCTGCTTGGAAGTATATTGGAGAGGAGATTGTATGGCTGCTTCCCACTGGGACCAGCATGATAACAGGATAGATATTTTATGAGGCCACTTTATGAATAACTGCATCAATAATATTCTGCTATAATAAAGGCTCAAGCAATAAAGAACAAGAGGAAGCACATTACAGGAGTCAAGTGAAATTCAAAGTGGAAAGCACAAACACGTCTTTTACTGGGCCATAGGATTGCCTCTTTCCTCGTCGTATTTGACCCTTTGTTAGAAAGGGTCCATTTCTGTGTCCTAACTCCATCACATCCCCTGAGAAAGACCAAATGTCTTGCCAGGTGTGTGCAGGATAGGGGACAGAGTTGTGGCTTGGGTAAAAATGGGCTAGATTGGAAAACATGAAAAAAGTTGCTCCTGCTGTTCTCGGGCCCCATGCCTGTGCTTCTCTAGGCAGTGTGCATGACTTGCAGTGCAGCTCTCTGCTGCTAGCCCTGGTTTTGTGCTCTGGGGGTCATGAGAGGTTGTCGGCATTTTCCTAATCATGAGCACCGGGTCCAGAGCAGAGTGAGGACCAAGCCAGGAAACCATTGGAGAGCTAGCGTTAGGCTACTGTAATGCCTATGGCGACTATTTTGCATTGAAGAGTGAATTGGAGCATCATAGTTGGAAGCTGGAAGGGGATTGTGGCCAGAGAGAGACAGAAGAGAACTGAGATGTCCGGCCTGTAGGTTACAGGCTGACAGCTGGGTATGCACATCCTTCTGTGGGTCACTGATAGCCAAGTCAGAGGGTTTAAAAGGAAGATTAAGGTGAAGCCTCAGGTGCAATATTTCCGCTATTAAGTTTGTAAACTGGCTCTTATCTGTGTTGTTTAAGTAACTGAGTGCCCATGATCTGTACTGGAGTCAGAGGAGATGTGTGAGTCCAGATCCTTTTCTTTCTTGCCACATTTAGAAGCAGCTATAATAGGAGATCTTGGGATCAAACTGGTAGTGCCATGGCTATGTAAGTATCTGGGTTTGTGCTCCCCTGACAGGGACTTGCAAATATTTGAGCGATCAGACAGACAAGTTGCAACAAGAAGGAAAAAAACCCCAGGATACTAAATTGCTCTGAAAGCCTGGTGAGACCTAGTGACTGAGCGCGCATGTAAAGCAGTGTAATGCTGCAGTCACCATGGCAGCATCTCCAAATTGTACAGTAATATTTTGAAATGTAATATAAATTCTAATTTTCAGCCTTAACCCGTCAAACCAGTTTTACTATAAATATCCACACTATCCAGTCTCTGAAAGAACTAAGGCTGACAGTTATTTTAAGACTGTCCAACTAAAGACCTAAAAATGCAATGTATATTCCCTGCCAAAACACACTCCTTCACTTAGGAGAACAGAAGGATTTTTATTTTAGGCAGGCAAGACCCAGGAAATATAGAGATTTCAGGAGGAACATACATTCCTCATATGTCTGGATTATGGCAGCCTTCATTTGCGCAGCATCTGAAAACATTAGGGCTTTGTAGGCATGTACACAGACATGGTTCTTACCATGACTAGCTACACTATAGATCAACTACAACTCTGAAGGAAAGGAAAGAATATATACAATAGCCTAGGTTAGAGCAAGGGATTCAGTTCCTTTAATAAACTTTCACTCAGAGGCTCTGAGAGCTGCCCTTTGCAGCCACTGACAAATTTAAATTTGCTTATTTGTCAAAACCAAACAAGACACTATATAAGCATCTGGTGAGATAAGTTACTCATGCATTGTAATGAGCTTGCAGACCCTCCAAGAGTTTCCCCCAGTTGTGCTGTTTCCATTTTGCTGTCTGATGGAGGCGTGCAGATGGACCCCACCTAGCCTCTGAGGTGGTCGACTCTGTCCTCAAAGCTTTGTAACTGCAGCAGCTTCACTTTCTACCTGAGCTAGGTACCCACCCAGCCTGGATTAACTGAGTTTCCTCCTCCAGCTGAGGATGTCTGGCTCTAGATGTCAGTGTGTATACAACAGGGAGGAACTAGCATTTTCTAGTTCTTGCTTTCCTTACCATGTTCTAGAAGCCATTTCTGCATGAGTTTGTGGGAATGGTCTCTGTGGGTGCCCATGCGAACAGATGGAGAAATAGTTACCAGAAAACAGGAGGCTGAAAAGAGGCAAGTTCGCACAGAGAGGTAATGTGTGAAAGCCTTCCAAGAGCTGACAAGTGCCAGAGACCTATGGTACTGCTGAATCCACAGGAACTGATAAACTCAGGGCACAAAACCACTGCTGAATCTGTCCAAAGCCACCAGCATGCATCAGTGTCCACCATCGTGCATAACTCAGATCACATCCAAGAAGGCAGTGGCTGCTGACAAAAACTACAGGCTTAAATACACACCTAGTGAAATATGGGACCTCAAGGGCTCTGCTGAACCCACTAGTGTGTCAGTACGAGTCTCCATGTCTGAGGAACCAGCTGGGGTTGGCCCCCTAGCTGTTGCTCCAAGCAGGTAACTGGGAGCATGTGTGCACACTCAAGGGAGTAATTGAATGTACCCTGTGATAATGTACCCTCCATAATAACAGCTGGATTCCATTCTGAATAACCACTTAATTGAGAAAAGGTGTTCTAATGAATATAGTTGTGATCTGTGTGTCCACCTGATGTTATCCTCTGTTGGGGAAATTCCCAATAATCTTACAGGAGCTGCTGCAAAGTTATCGGTGGAAAACATGCCCTTATTTCTCAATGTGCAAATGTAAATATTATGCAAAGAGCTGTAACTCATTTTGAAGTTATTTGCATTTGTGGTGTAACTCTATATACAGATGCTATTAGGTCTGAAATATTCACTTAATCTTTGTAGACCAGATTTTCTAACCCCACTCCCATTTTTGCCCCTGCATGCAGGCCACTTGGATATCTAAACCCTGGGCTGCTCTTGCAGATTGGATGCTTTGAAGTCCAGATGAGAAAAGTTTGGGACAGACTATCAGGTAGTGTCCCCTATAAAAACCAGAAGCCTAGTTTTATCCTCTGATGGAAAGCAATGGGCTACAATCTGTCAGTCAGGCATGACAGCTCTGACCCATGTTATAATTACTAATTAAAAAAAAATGTTACTCGTGCTCTTGGCAAGTTATATATTGCCATCTGTAGTGGCAGATACAGCACAGCCAGCATTTCTTTAGAAAATGAGAGTATTTTATTCTTTCTAATAACCACAGAAACATTCAGGTGTTGCTAGCAGCTTTGCTGCTAATTACACTTACAACCAAAGCAAAAGGAAATAAATAACTAGAGCATGAGATAATTGCAAGGTGCTGAGAATGTCAGATAAATAAGAAGATAATCAATAAGCAAATATTTCTAAAACTGTTTCTGTGGAAACTGGAGATCTGCTTATCAAAGGGAGGTACCAACTCGGTGGCTCCAGTGCTTGGCCTGAGCCAAAGATCTGGTGAGTACTCACCACTCCTTCCCAATGCAGCTAGGTCCATTTGCGGAGTGACGCATTGTGCTTGCAGTTAAATAAGAAAGAAGGGTCTGGCAAATGCTTGTCTATATGAGATGTTGGAATTCAGACCATCTGGTATGAGGCTGCAGCCGCCTCTGGATAAAACACAGCATCTGAATAAGAAATAGCAGGAAATTACACAACAGTTTGAAGACAGTGTGGGACCCATTGCCCAAAGTCAAGAACCCAGTGCCAGCTGTCATGCTTGAGAGGATCTCCCTTGGCCTCCCAGAGGTCTCATGTTATATCTGCTGGCCCTGTGCAGATGCTTCAACTGCCCTGAATGTATGTGCATAGTCAGCATATACTGAGCAAAGCTAAATGCCAGTGGTCATTTTTTTGGTCAAGTATCTTCCCACTGCACTCACAGTCCTGCTGGTTTGTATGCAGTCACTTCTTTGGCCTTGCATGTCAGTCTTCCTCAGCTCTCAGGGGCTTACTGTGGGTCTGTCTGAATGCTGGCTGACGTTGCTCCATCATTATCACCCTGGCAGCTCAGAGAGCCCCGGGAGAAACCTGTGTGCTCAAGCTCTGTACAAAGTAAGGGACTACTCCACCTTCACCAGCAGCAGTGCAGATGGCAGGAACACAGCACACAGAGCTGCTGCCTTTGCCTGCCTTTCATCTATAGGCACGTCACACACCCTTTGCAGCTGCCACCATCACCCATGTGGCTGTGGCTGCTTTATAAACACAAGGTTCCTTTTTCTTCAAGGCTGGATTTGCCTTGGGAAGGTCTCCCCAAGGTTGGGGTTTTTCTGTGTTTTTGTCCCTCTCCTGGTGGAGCGAGCAGGCTGCAATGGGAGCAGTGATCCCTCCTTCACCCTGTGCCTGTCCCCACCATGGTGCAGAGCCCCTGGTCTGCCCGTCTCCAGCCCAGCAGCAGCACCTCCACAGGCTCCAGGCAAAGAGGCAGGAGGGCTGAAATGCTAGCCCGTGATTCAAAATGAAGGACAGCCTGATAACATGGAGGTCACCAACTGAGACATGTGGGCAGCACAAATGATAACCAGTAGCACCAGCTGATAGCTTCTACCTGAGGAGGAGGAGGAAGAAAGCTCATGTTATTGCATTTAAATGTGAGCCAAATGCTCACCCACGGTCATTTTCAGGCAGAAAATTTAGATGTGGTCTTCAGTCTTTTCTATTTGTACCACAGATGGTGAATACATTACCCAGCTTGTCCCATTTTTTAGCCGTGACTGCGTATGTTTTCTACACATATTCTTCCTTTTGCAGAGGCTCCCAGTGCAGGTGTTATTCTCCCCAAAATCTGAGCTGGTCGGGAGTTACAATCACCCACTTAGTGATGGAAAAAGTGAGGCATATTAGAAAGTGGGAAGGTCACAGTTTCAAAAACAACTCCCTCTCCCTCCTGCTTCTTATAAGCCCTCTTTTTTAAATCTTCTTTCTCTCCAGGGGCTGATTCTACCTTGTTATTTGTACAGCATCTGGTATTATCAAATACAAGTGTGGAATCCTTGGCATTACCATTGTATAAATGCTTTTAGAAATGAGATTATTTCTCTCTGTTTATATCCTAAGATATCTCTGACAATTTTGGTAATTAAAATATATATAGCAGAAATAATGCTTAATTAGAGAAAATTACATTTTTATGCATTTCTGTATAAAACATGAAAAAATGTGCAAAGGGCAAAGATGTTTCACAGTTTCAGAAATACTTACAATTACATACTTTTTCTTAATCTTCAGGTCAATCTGGAGCACTGATATCCTCAGTCAGAAAATTCAACTGATCAAAGCAAACCTTAGCTCCCAGCTTAACATTGAAACCTAAAAAACAGTATGTTGATTTAAAATAAGCAGGCACACCCTAGAGGTAAATGTGAAATGCCACAGTTTCATACAGGACTGAATTTAATATAATAACATGAAATACAATGCAAAAAAATATTAATAATAAAAAAATCAAAATCCTTTTCTAAGAAGTGCTGCCTGTTCCATGTTTATACATATTTTAGAGAGGGATTTATTGCTCACAAAAGAAAAGCTGTGAAAATATATTCAGGCTTTTAGCTGTTAAAAGCACCGTGGAGAATTCAAGGGAGACAAATATGCGCTTTTTTTGTCAGCGAGGGCGGGGGGCTTTTCTAATGTATGATTTGGGAGCCTCGGAGAACTGCTTATTTTAGGACAAGTCAAGGACTGAACCAGGGAGAGTCACTTTTTATTTTATTTTACTTCACTTCTCTCTGGACGGATGCCAGGACCTGCAGGACTCCTCTTTGCTGGCTGGTGCTGCTCTCTGCTTGTTTCCCCTCACCGCCTAACCGGGTCCCAGCCCCGCAGTACCGCCAGAGCACACCCGCTGCAGCAGTCGGTGGAGAGCGGCCGGCTTCCTTGGACCTCCTAAATAATTCATGGTGCTTAAATGCCACGAGCCCTCATTTCCAGACACTAGCCGTTTCAAGCGGCTCCTCTGGGCATCTTGTGGCGGTGGTGTCGGTGCGGGCTGCGGCCTTGCACGAGTCCCTCTGCCCTCCCTGCAAAGTGAGGAGGCGAGGAGCAGGCGCTCGCTGCAATGCTCTCCAGCTCTCCTCACCCCTCCCTCCCACAGCCACCCTTCCGCCCTTTGCAAGACCTCTGACACCCCATATGCACCCATCTCTGCTATCTTCCAGCTACTGCCAAGTACCCGTGCTGGCCTTGGAGGGGGTAGCATCTTCTCACCCACAGCGCTGTGGGCAGCGTAAGAAATTTCTTTTGCTTTCAAATCCATACAGGCTTTCCTGATGAAATCAATCAATGCCCATTGACCTCAAGTTTCCTACAGACCCAGGGCTTCTGTCTCGGGTGGGCTTTCATTTTTTGGCATGCATGGTCCTGAATTGGGCTTTGGACTCTGGGAATAGCTCAGAGAGAATTGGCTGTATTTGGATTTCTCTGTCTTTGGTGGAGATGCAGCGTTTAAGCATTAATTTGTTCTGCATGAATTTGTACAGGAGGCAAACACAGAGGTCAGACTCTGCCACGTTGAATCATAAGGGCCTCTTAGTTCTGCCTGCCTGCCTGCTGATCAAGGTTAATAAGAGCTGGCAAGCTCCAGAGGCCCAGTTACACTGATTGCTTTAAAATCTTTCAAAGGCCACATTGACTATCATGAGTAGAATCAACTGTGCTGGTCTCACTGGAGTTATGTTTGCTTGCCCCAGTTGCCAGTTTATCTATTTAATAGATAAACCTGGTGCTGAAATAAACCACATTTCTTAGGTAAATATTGATTTAAGCTGAAACTGCATTGAAATGAGGATTGAAAGCATTTGAATAAAATAATAATAAAATAAATGGACCGATAGAATGTCTACTTGCATTGCAGTTTCTATATTGCACCTTCAACATCTGCAGTGCAAAGAAAGCATTAGAATTGAAGGAAATCTCATTCTTCTGTGGCTGACACCAGACAGCCCCGTGACACGAGTACTGAAGAGATTAGTCTTCCTTTCACACTAGAGATGTTGCAAAAAACTCTTATCATTAACAGAATTCTTGCTCCACTGAATAAGTCTATGGAGCATCTTCAGTTTGTCTCAGAGAGGCAACCCTATGCTTCAAACCGGAGCTGAACTTCTTGAGTCTGCATTGCTGAGCTACAGCCTGAGGCCCATATCCTCGCAAGAATGAAGGCAGCATTCAAGTTGAAGAGAACAGCCCCACAACCACTGCGTATACCCTACACACTCAAAAGTCACAAGCCCCTAAGCTCTTGCTAATGAAGTTCTTGGCGTTCTGCTACTGCCCATGCCTGAAATAGCTTCCCTGTTGCATGGCTGAACATATCCATGTTTATCTCGCATCTGCACTTTGATTAGAAATCAGAATCTCTTCAGTTTAATCCTCCACGCACCATGCAAGAATAATCTGGCATAGCTAGCATAGATAACTGCTGTCCTGCGTTCAGGATAAAATTTAAATGTGATTTCATTTCAAACCAACAATTTCAAACCCTCTTCTGAGGGAAGAGTGGGGAGAGATCATCCACTTTTTCTGGAGACTGTAAAGATGAATGTAATATTGACTGTGCTTTAAAAGAGCAAGTCCACTGTCCGTTCTGAAGAAGATGGCTCAGCTGTTTAAGTCCAAAGTGAGTACTGAGCTTTGAATACCGGGCTTACCTAGGCACCAGTCTCAGGTTACAGAGAAATGCCTGCATTCAGGGGTGAAAACAGGATTTCTGACACCTCTTCTCAACAGTTCTGCCTTAGAGGACTCCCTCCTCAGCCTGCTGTCTGGCAGGAATCCTGTCTGCAGGTGGTTCACAGCACTAGCGCACCTCAGCAGAGCCTGCCTACATAAAGCCGGTCAGGTCCTGCATCCATAAAGCCGGTCAGGTCCTGCATCCAGAGGATGGGGCAGATGGCAGCAAAAGTATGATGTGGGAATTCCCAGCAGAGTGCGTAAGGGACAGCCACCCTCATCCTGCCACCAGGGCAGGGCAGGAGGATAATCCTTTGTGCTACATGAGGCTACGAGGTGCATTGTCACGCGCTGGGCAGAAGTAGCAGCACCAAGTGGCTGCAGAGCAGTGATGCTCTGGAGGAGAGGGTTCATGCCGCTGGGTCAGCTGCTCAGCATTAACCTGTCCTCTTAGCCTGGACACCGGGCTGCCTTGCGGCTATCAAATACTGATCTAAAAGAAGACATATGTAACCCAAACTATTTCATGGCCAAGCATTCGCTGGTCTTGCCATCACAGCAAAGCTTTGTGGCAGTGTTACGTTAACGAGAGTCCATGTGGGAGGGAACAGGGTGCACTCGGTGCTAATGCTTTTGCTTAAGCATAATCCAGCTGAAGGTCTTTTGAGTACAGCAGAGTTCAGTGGAGGACTAGCTGGGAGTGCTGGTTCAGAGGGCACTAATGCAATTGTGTGATTAATTTACGTCTGTGCTTTTGTTTGCTTTGAAGGCTGCATTTGGTGGAGACGGGCAGCATCATATGGTCAGTCACTCCTACAGCGCTTGCTGTCCTCTGACAAAGATGACTGCTGGCCTTTGAGAGCTGTCTCCTTCAGAGCAAGGCTGAGTCACTGCCCCTGGGTAAACAGTGAATGCTATGATGATACTCAGGACTGAAAGACAGTGAGGTGGAACAAAGAAGGTAATTTCTTAATAAATATTTATTTCAAGGAAACATATTGAGCTTAATCCTTCTTCCACTGATGTTAATGAAAGTTTTGCATTAACAAAAGGCACTGCAGCATTTGTAATATATTTTGACATCTGTGGATGAAAGGTTCTAAATAATAAGGATTATGTATTCCTCAGTGGGAACATGAGCTAGCCCACTGGAAAAATTAATAAACACATTGTTATGTTAAGTACGGTAAAATGCTTCTGATACTTCACGCTTAAACTTGACTTGTTGACAAAAGGAAGCTGAGGGTGTGGTTTATTTTATTTTATTTTATTTTATTTTTTTTTATTTTTTTCATTTAATTTCACTTTATTTTATTTTATTAAAATTTCATGCTGGTAAGGCTTGCTTGAAAAATCTCCAAGTGCTTTCAGTTTTAAGACATTAAATCTCCAAACAGAGACAGATATTTTAGCTCTATTTCACAGGTAGACAAATTGAGATATGCGAAAGATCACTGAGGCTTTTATTGTCACAGGATCTGTGAACTAGAGGCTGCACCTCTGGGCATTACTAAAAATACAGGGAGAGAGAATTAATCATTCTCATCATGCAAAAATTTCAAAATGATCTCGTGAAAAGGAAGGCACCTTCCTGGTGTAAAAATGTCAGAAAGCAGATGTTCTTTGGGTTTAGATATTTATTAATGGCCAAGAAAATTTACCATGCATTCATTGTGGCTTATCTTATATTCTACGCTAAGTCTCACCATGAATGCTACCAGCATGGAATACCCCAGATGGCTTTCTCTGCTGTGTGGGATACACATTCCTGTCCCTGGGGGTTTCACCATTAATTTCTCAAAGCTTCTTAAAAAGTTTTTCTCATGTCTCCTCTCAGCTGAGTTTGCCATCGGAGATACGGTGCAGCATTGCCAGCGGGTGCTAAAGCCTGTCCTTGCACTCCAGCCCCAATGCTGCAGATCTGCTAAGTGCCACTGTAATTAAGCCAAAGACCTTTCTTTCTCTCTTCTTTCATCTAGATCCCTGAACTTATTTTAAGCATTTGTACAGGGGTCCTCACTGTGGTACTGGCGAACCATTTAAATACCAAACTTGATCTCAAAACTGAAATGCCTAGCATGTAAAAGTCATAACACAAACTTGAAATCTGTTTTCAAGCATTAGACTACATGGTACATAAGTGATTGGTGTTTGCTACTAAATGCTAGACAGTCTACTATGGGGTATTTATAACAAATTACAACAGATATCATGGAAATGGTTCTGTTTTCCAGGTGCAGCCTACATCCTTCCTGGAAGGGAAGCCCATAGAAATGACCAAGTGTGCGATTAGTTATCACCAGCCAACTTCCAGTGCTTCTGGCTTAGTCTGGTATTGTATTTTCTGCACCTCCAGATCCACAATTATTCTTCTGGACTTGGAAAAAGTAAAAATTAAAAGATCACTTTCCAGTGCATGATAGTTTCCTTCAGAGCTGAAGAATGGTGGTTTGGTTTTTGGGGTTTTTTTATTTTATTTTATTTTATTTTATTTTATTTTATTTTATTTTATTTTATTTTATTTTATTTTATTTTATTTTATTTTATTTTATTTTATTTTTCCTTCAAATTTAGTGATTTGTACCTGAAAGAGTTTAGTACCCTGCCTTGTGTTTCTGGAGCTCTGGTCTGCAAAGACTACTTTAATATCTATGCAATAAGATGTCAGGCTTTTCAAAGGCTTTTTTCATAATGACATTATACAGATTGGATGTCCTGCCTTTCAGATGTTTGACTGGCGGCTTCTACTAAGAGAAAAACAAGCAACACAACACCAAGTTACAGAATGATGTAAATAAGAAAACAAACAGGCAAGAAAAAAAAATAAAGCAAGGAAACCCCGTGATATTTCCTGTCACCTGGGTTTCTGCTCTACCTGAGATTTGTTACTGTTTTCCTGTGGGAATGAGCTTTAGCACGATTATGCTGTCTATCTGCATGTCTCTCAGTATGCCTTCCAGTTTCTGTGACATTTGGCAGGCAGGTAATGGTCTGAAGGAGATGATGTTTTCACAATAAACATAACATAAACGCAGGTGGTTCTGTGCAGGAGGCTGACTCTAAGTGCATTGACAGGAAAGGAGCTGGAGTGGGCATCTCAAGCACTATTAGGTAGCAGAGGACCCAAGTGATAAAGTCTTTTTATATATGCCAATCCTAGATAAAACTCAAAAATGTATACCTTCTTCTATACAAAACCCATCACCTCAGAAAAAATATCCTTTGGAAATTAGGTCTGCCTAGTCCTGGTGCTCAGGGATCTGCTTGTTCCCTGCCTTTTTAAAATGTTTTAGCCACTTAGGTGACTCATGGGGACAAGGACTGTCTCTTAATAGATGTCTGTGCCTAGCACAGTGAGTTCCAGTCTCAGCTGAGTCAAGGGCTCTTCCACGGCAAAGGCAATTATGCACTGATGGAGCCTGCTTGCTATGAAACAATGATACTCAGATCAATCAGGTTGATCACTAAACTTCCTTTTCTTCTCTTAGATACAGATAATGGAGATTCTGCCTTCCATTAGCCCTCTGGTATTAGTAAGAAGAATTATTTATTGCCACAGGAAATGAAAAAGCTGAAGATGGGACTGAAACTCATTCCAACATAGTGGAGAATTTGATACTTCTTTAAGTCTCTCATATGGGAGACTTAATGCACAAAGAAAGGGTGAAGTCACTGTCATGGGCTGGCAGTTGCACCACACTTGCTTGGAGGTAAGGGAGTATAAAAACCAAGGTTGGAAGAAAACCTGGCATTTCTCTGTTCTTTTTTTACAGGAGAGGGGCATGCATTCCCAAATGCATCTTGTCTTTATCCCATCATCGTGGTCATTGGTGTCAAAAGCTTTTGTTGTCAAGTTTTTATGTGAGAGTGTCTGGCTGCTGGAGCAGCATCGGCAGCCGCTCTCGCAGGCAGCGCAGCTGGGGCTGCCTCCTGGAGGTCTCAGCCTGTGGCTTGCTGCAGACAGCTTAGGCCCAGCTGCTGGGTTTTTTTCTTAGCTTTTAAACAGATACTCTGTTTGGTGTGGGGTGTTTCTCTCTGGACACAAATACAGCAGAGAGCAGTCCTTCCCTCCTCATGGCACAGCAGCCAGCGTGCAAATTGCTTCCCTGCATCACGCTCTCTTTCTTCCCAAAATAATTGCAGACAGAAAGCAATTGCTTAAGCAATATTGTCGGTAGGATGATCTCTGTGCTACTGACCTTTTCCCAGTCCTGGGAGACCAAACAGGCCTTTTGTCTCCTGCTCAGCCCTGCCAAACACAACATCTGCCTGTGCGAGACCAGTCTCTTGTCACCCCAGCCCGTGATGCTCCTCCACCAGATTTACCTCCCTTTCTCCCCGTTTCCCTCCTCTGCATCCAGCCCTCTCTCACCAGCTCCTTTCCCCACACAAGCCCCCACCAGTCCCTCCGCACACCACACTCCCGCTCTCCCCTTCCTGGCACAGCTCCCACTCAGCCCCTTTTCCACCCGGAATGGCGCTCAGCCTGCCGGCTGCGGTGACCTTTCAAGCGCATGCAGTGCCGTGTGTGCCGCAAAAACATGCTCCCCTCCACGTGTCAGCACAGCCACAGCCTCTCATAAACTTTTGACCCCTGCTTAGCCCTCTGCCATCCCCTGGCAGAAACAAGGGCAGGATTATACGCCTGGGTTTAGTTACCGGGGGCTGGAGACTGCCAGGGAACAGAGTGTTGCAGCTCTGATTACACTTACATGGGAGAAAAACACTCTTAAGGCAGCAGCTGCCATTTTCTTCTTGTTTGCATTTGTTTTCTAGGCTGTTTTTCCTTTTCTTTTTTTTCCC
>VZTL01039977.1:0-10741 GCA_013400535.1 Scopus umbretta
ACAACTGAAACCAGGACACCAATACAGAAATGAGCCGTTACAGCTAGCACTCACAAGTTCTTAGAACAGCTGACAAGTAATTAGTGTCAGCTTGCACTGTCTACTCATATTGTTCCTCAGTAGTGTTCTCCCAAATAAAACAGTAATATCCAAGAAAATTACCTAAAAAACCGCTTCTCTTTACTATTTTTAATTTGTATTATTTTTCCATATAAATCAAACTGAAATGACATAATTTTCTAAACATTGTCACTATAATATTTTTCTTACAGTAGCATCACAAGCAAACCTCCATAAGTTTTCAGTATCAGCCTTATTAAGGATTCCAATGTGAGGACCATATCCTACACTTTTTAATCATATGGAAAGCTTGATTTGGAGCTGTAACTTCCGATGTCTTTTGCAGGCTATAAGTTTACTTATCCCTTTGCAGTTGGCTAAGAGTAATTTTCATGCCCAAGATTTTGCTGCCTATTAACATCTTAAATTGAAAACAACAATTCCAAATTTTTCAACATCAAGTTTCCTGGTCTTCTGAAGATCAAAACAAAATATAATGGTTGTAGAGGGCAAGGGAAGCTGTTAGCAATCATATTTACAACTGCCTCTAACTCCTATGAGAAATATTTTTGCCAGATTTACTTCTAGCCTACTAAATATATTCCTCTCAACTCCCACTCCTAAAACTTTTTCTTTCAGCCTTCATCACCTCATGCTTCGTAAGTTACAATTTAATTCTGGATAGTATCACCCACCTTATCTAATTCATGGAACAACATATAGGCTTCAAAAAATTGGGTTCTGGTTCCAGTTTTGTTGCCTGTATTGTTAGCTGACTTTCTGCAGATAACACCACTTACCCGATTCTACTTTTTCTTTTGAGAAATTGAGACTGATACCAACCTTCTCTAAAAACATTTTGAGATCAAAACTGGATCACTTGTACTTTTGCTTTTCCCATCAGCTAATGAAAGAGAGAGTAATAGGTCCAGTCTATTTCATTTAAACTCTTGCTTTGGCACAATTAATAATGCTTCCAGCTGCTGAGTGGTCAGTTTATACAGCTTGGCTAACACAGTGGCTCTTGACACAAAGAAGTTCCTACATTTGACAAGAGTCTACACCATCATGGTTATGCCTTTCTAATGGCATGTCCTCAATGAAATAAACAATGCAGAACAACTGGTTTTCATGTCTGGGCTTACAAAAAATAGTAACTAAGCAATGGATCGGCTTGTTGAAACTGTAGAAGTCCTACTAGCCTACAAAGCTGAATGGTGTTATCACAGTAAGAGGAAGGACTAAAAAGAAAGAGTGACTCAACATCCATTTCAGACAAAAGGAAAAGGCATGAACTGCAGGGATCAGAAAGAGACTGGCTATCATTCACAAAAGTCATGCAGATGAGAGAAGAAAGTCTGGTCTCTGAAAAACTGACCTACATCAAAGACCCTTAATAAAAAGAACACTGAAAAGCCACAAGGAAAAAGGTAGACCAATGCTTTTGGTATTTTTGTTTGGTCCAGATCTGCATCCTTTTGATAGTACAAGAAACAAAGAATAACTACCTTAAAACATTTGCCACTGTGTACCACAATTCAGTTATTCCTGAGAGGTGAATTGTAAACTAGAATTGCCCTCAGGAACTCTGAAGGATGTAGTGAGCAACTAAAAGCTAGGGAAGTAAGACAAAGTTCATGGTCAACTCATCTGAACTATGAAGAGTCCGGTCTTTAAACAGGAAAAAGAAAAAAGAAAGAAAGAAGAAGAAAAAAGAAAGAAAGAAGAAGAAAAAAGAAAGAAAGAAGAAAAAGAAAAGAATTATATGCTAAGAATGTTCCTGGAAACCCAGAGCAATGTCTGGACTTCTTAAGAAGTTTAGAAGTCCTGAGGTGCGGCAGGGGAAACAACATATTACACGTCTATCAATATTACATGTCTATCAATATTACATATAGATAGACGTATTTATATCTTTTTTCTATAGGTTCACACAGGGGTTTTTATAGATACATATATATTAAAAAAAAAAGAATAGATATACAAATATATACATACATATGTATGAACCTTTTTCATACTGGTTCACATAGGGTTTTGTACAGATTTGTACATATGCACATGAAACTCATCCCTCTGCAAATATAGCACCACATTGTGAAAGTTTTAAAGCTGAAAAGGAAGAAGGTAGTAATTTTATAGTCCAGACAATGACAAGGAGAACTAAATCGGGATTATTTATCCATAACCTTAATTTCTGTATTCAAAATTGATTATTCCACCCTAGCTTTTACAAATTTGTCTTCTAGGCACTCATTTCTGCTTCCAGTAAAGTACAGTACATAATACTTTCCAAGACAGTTCAAAACCCACAAGGTGATACTTACAGACTCTATTTTGTCAGGATCAGATAGCAGTGCTGCTCCCATACCTCCCTAGGAAAATATACAAAAACTGTTACACACTAGGCAAACACATTTTTCAACTCCATTGTTTTGCCTAAAAGCAGACCACAGCAAAAGTACAATGTTATATTAAAAAGAAAAAGGTAGGGGGGGTGGAGGAGAAAATTGGAAAATCTAAAATGCAGGAGCGTTAGTGAACACTTTGGTGAACCACACTTCCTAGAACCATATCAGAATAATTAAGCACTAATTCAGGGCACCAACTTGCTCCCATTACTTTATGGAGCAGACAGGATTTCAAACAGCCATTTTTAGCAACTGTAATCACGTGGTTTCTACTCACTAAGTGACAGCTGAACAGATTTATTGTTTTAACATTATACACCATGTTTGAGAGGTCTTGATATCAGCAGTTTATGTCTATACACTAGAAAAACAGGCCAAGACAAATTAACTGGCTGTATTGAACATGAATTATAATCACTTTAACAATTTAATATTTTAGCTGTTCTTCCTGCACTATCTCATCTGCATACATAGATCTAGAGGTCAATAGGTAGACATAAGAAGCAAGTTCAAAATTGTATGAACTTTTTTGACCCAAAACTACTGTCAGAGAATAACCATTCACCAGCATTTGCTGCCAGCAGGTTGAGGGAGGGCATTCTGCCCCTCTACTCTGCTCTGGTGAGACGCCACCTGCAGTACTGCTTCCAGCTCTAGAGCCCTTAGCACAGGAAAGACACGGACCTGTTGGAGTGGGTCCAGAGGAGGGCCACAAAAATGATCATAGGGATGGAGCACCTCTCCTACGATGAAAGGCTGAGAGAGTTGGAGCTGTTCAGCCTGGAGAAGAGAAAGCTCAGGGGAGACCTTATTGCGGCCTTCCAATACATAAAGGGGGCTCATAAGAAAGATGGGGACAAACTTTTTAGCAGGACCTGTTGCAACAGGACAAGGAGTAATGGTTTTAAACTAAAAGAGAAGAGATTTAGACTAGATAGAAGGAAGACATTTTTTACAATGAGAGTGGTGAAACACTGGAACGGGCTGCCCAGAGAGGTGGTAGATGTCCCATCCCTGGAAACACTCAAGGTAAGGCTGGATGGGGCTCTGAGCAACCTGATCTAGTGGAAGATGTCCCTGCTCATTGCACGGGGGGATGGACCTAGATGACAAACCCAAACTGTTCTATGATTTGAATTTTTGATCTTTCACCCTAGTACAGGGTGGATGTTCTGGTGTTTTGTTCTTAATTATGACTCTGTGGAAGGATAAAATACTCTTCCACCTAATTAGTTATAATACAGAAGGAAGTAATAAAGGCTAAAGAAAACAATACTGGAAATATCATCAGACCATTATGAATTTATGATATGACCTTAACATGACTACAGTTTCTTGGTAATACCACTTTATCTCAAAAGCCATGTGGCAGAAAAACAGAGGAAGTTCAGAAACAACAGAATCTAAATACATAAATAAAAAGGCTCCAGAACAGGGAAAATGAAAATTTTAGTTTAAAAGAATGTGAGATATTTATTTTCACCATACCTCACTCACCTCGTAATTTTCATAAGTTATCATTGAAACAAAAAAGTTAATGGGATTAAAACAGAAAAACCCTAGAAACGTATATGGGTAAAATCATTCACAAGTTAGATGGAATATATTAGAAGAATTCAAGTCATCATTCTTCCGAGTGCAAGCCAACCTACAAAACTAAGAAGCAGTGAAACAGAAAAGCACCCTATAAATTGATCCATCCTATGCCTTTCTTGTACCATCGCCTGGTACTTTCAACATTGACCATTGTCAGATGTAGGCTGAAACACTATGAACTGTTAAAGTGAAGATACGAAATACCTGAAAGGTGTCCAACATTCTTACACACCTCACATGCTCCAAAGGAAAAGCAATCTTTGTGATGGAAAAACATCAGCTCTCCCCTCTATGTACACTCATTAGGGCCCTTTGGTTCTTCTGTTCCAAAACTCCATGATGTAGTCGGTCCTTTTATTTCTTTAAGGCCATGTGGTCTAAAATAAACCCTTTTCCTTTTCAAGTAGTTTTATCAAAAGACAGGTTCCATTAATGGAAAATAATTCCATTTAGACAAACCATTCTTTTCTCTTGGATGAAAAAATGAGAAAGGAGGATGATATAGTTGTGTGGAATAGAGTCTGTACAATGTCATGGCATCATGCAAGGTACAGGCATGTTTGGCAGTGTCAGCTTTGGCCTTTGCTACTACCCGTCTTAGCAACATTGCTTTCAGGCACCAGATATGTCATTTCAACTGGCCTTGTATTTGTGTGCCAGATACAGTAAACTGCCACAGAATTATATTTTTTCCTACTGTGAAAGCAGAGGAGAGAAAAAAAAAAAGTTTTATTTGGTTGCTTGTGGACAACAGAAAACATATAACCTCTATAAGAGCTTAGGCTGATACTAGGAATTAGGGCAGATTTCAAGTCACCATTTACATTTGTGCTCTTCTTGCTTTAGTAAAAGGCTAGGAAAAAGCTTCCAGATGTAAAGACAGGTAACATAGAATTAGGAAGTGAAAACACTGCCTGTGTGAATATATTATTTTTTCTGTTTAAAGGATGAAGCATTACAGCTTCACATGACAGAGAACTTGCTCCAAATGCTAAAAACGCCAATACTACAAAGACTGGAGGATAGAAAGTTTAAATGCAACAGCCCAGCCAGGCTTCTTCTCTGGGACGATCTTTTAAGTCTTCTAAGTTGAAGTTCTTTTTCTCTGACAATACATGCAAAATTTCTCTTATCTATTCTGCATGAACATCTGACATCAAAATGGAGCCTCCATGCTCTAATTCACTGATATTTCATCTATACACTAACTGGCTTAACAGTGCTAAGTAACAGTTTGACTATTCTGTTTCAGCCACTGATGACAGAAGACTAGTTTAGTATTGCATGTGCTTACCTTACAAAAAAAAAAAAAAAAAGTTTTAACTGATCTATCCTCCTCCCACTTAAAACTGACCAATAATTGAACTCAGCATTGCTAAGTTGCACATGTTTACTTGCTCAGATGACAAACTGTAATTCCTATTTTTCTAAGGTTAAGAAGAACATATATCACTCATCCACCAAATCAGTGACCTCAGGAAAACAAACAAACAAAAAAACCCACAACCCACTATATCTTATCCTGCCTCACAGAATTTACTTTTAAGTGAGAGACACAACATAGCCTGCCAGAATTTTCAGAATTCTGAGTAACTTTAGTGTTAATTTTGTACAAGAATAGAGTTTAACAACCTCACTACATTTTTCTCAACATTCAGTGGTCATCTTGACAGAAAATACAATCACCACTCACTCAGTGGTACAAGTCCATGCCAACCTGAGCTTACAAACTCTGTATATGCTTATCTGCTTAAGGATACGGTATGTTTAATTACATGACCAAACCTATTCTTAAGTGAGATTTCTAATTGACTATGTTATTTTACTGTATCAGGGCCATGACACCTTCAAGACTCTTGTTTACCACAAAAAAATAAACTCAAGTTTATCTGCATGAAAATTTTACTGCTTGAATTTATTCTAGTCCAGAAAACCAGAATTGGTATTCCACACCTCTAAGAAAGACAAAGCTTCTTTAAGATTAATCAAAATCCACTTGCCTTAGTAGAATATTCTTTTGGGCATCCCATGTTGATATCAATACCAGCTACATCACTCTCTCTGAAAAGGAAGAAACAAACAAAATATTTCTCAGCATATTAGAACACGAATCAGGAAATAAGACTTCTTCTCAGTAAACTTCTTCCACTGTCATCAAGGCTTTAATGAGTATTTAAGGTTAAGTTTTCATTTGAACTTCTGAATTTTTAGCTTCTTCCTTATATAAGTTACATATTTATTTTAACAGCAGCCTGAATATCAGTCTGTCCACAGGTTTCAATGACCAGTGTTGTGCAGAAGCTGCAAATACTCATCTTAAACATGTTTATATAGGATTAAGTATATATAAGTATATCCACCACTAAATTCACCACTGTCACTAAAGCAAGTCCTGTTAAAACTTCCATCTATCTAAAGTGGAGGCTTAAAAACACCTTTTACAAAGGTTTGAGACACACTTTTCATTTCTGCAAAATATTTCATTGGAGGCTTCAAACCAGAAACAACAGGAGACATTTTGAGGCATATTGGTCTTACTTGCAGCTGTGCAATACCCAGAGAAATTTCATATTGGAGAGATCAAGGACACACTGCACTAGCAAAAAGCCATCAATCTCAGTACAGAACTTATGCAGCTGCTGTTTTGAGCAAGAATGATTTCAAATAGGAGTTGCAGTTACAGCATTACACCACTGGCCTTTTGAGATGCTACACTTTACTGTGCAGCTCCTACAGAACTTTTCTTGATCCTATCAAGACCTACCTTGATCCTCTCAATCATAAAAAAAATTGCCTTCCACGATCACTCCTCTGTATAAAAAAAACCAAACAAACCCATGGTGGGAAGAGAGTGAGAGAAGATGACTTACACAAGCTTAGCTACTGCCAGGGCTCTTTCAGCATCTGCTGAACCCTGTTGGTAAAACAAGAGGAATTATAATTATAAAATGTCATCAAATTAGTAAAAAAAAAAGTGCTCACTTGCACATGTGTGTAACTGTATTTGCTTTAAACATTTAGTACAAAGTGACAGAGACCTAGTCACGGCACAACAGACAGCTAAAACATTTAGCTAAATCATGTACTAAGTCAGCCACTGAATGACTAAAGGTGATACAAAAAGGGATCCAGAGAAGTCTGTCCACTCTCTTAATCTGTAGCAGTATCAAATGTTCTTAGCCCATCACCATTCGATATTTATTTATCATGTTCTTAAGAAACTCCACTAATAACAATTCTACAGCCTCTACAGCAACCTATTCCAGGGCTATCATTACCACTGAAAAAGGTCTTTTTCAATATGTCATTGTTGTGGTTTTCGTTGTGGTTTAACCCCAGTCAGCAACTAAGCACCACACAGCCACTCACTCACCCTCCCCAGACACCCAGTGGGATAGGGGAGAGAACAAAACAAAACAANGCAGTCCACACTTCTTCCTCCCTCCAACCCTCATCATCTCTTGTCCTACACAGAGTAGTCTCAAAGAACAAATTATTATATTTTTCTCTCCAGCAGCCTTTAATCCATTTGTGCAATGTTAATGCACACACTAATCCTCTCAGTAAACAGTGAGACTGTTTACTGGACAGTGCAAGACTTAAACATGTGATAAAACATCAGCATAACTTATTTTTGGTATCTATACATTTGGAAATACATCAAAGACACCTATTACAAAACCAAGCTGCTGTCATAGAGCACAGAATTCATCTTAATCACCTCTTCCAAAAACAGCTGTACAGAGAGCTTATAATGTAGCATCTTGACTGCATGTGTACCAACAGATTAGAAATTCTACAACACATTTGGTGTGAAATTTTACATCCACTGAAGCATCAGGAAATTGATAGCTGCTTTCGACAGCAGAGAGCTGCTTTAGACTTAGATTAATGTTACTAGCACTACCTTGTTTAACTATGCTGTTATTAGAAGAATATTTGTGGTTGGTTTCTTACCATCTGAAAGACAACACAGTGCCTCTCCCTTTCACAAGTTCTGAAAACAACTCTTTCATTAGGTGCAACAAAGTCCACTGTTTCAAGTACTTCTATATGAAACGAGAAATACGTAAAACAGACAAAAATTATATATAAATGTAATCACAAAGTTATATGACTATATAACTTGTATATAAATGAAAGTCTTCATTGAACAGCAGAACTAATGGCACCCTATCTCCTAAATGTCCTCACAGTACATTTCTTGCACATTGCTGTTTCCCTCCCATAGTATTCCTTAATCATCCCCCAGCCTGTTTCTTGAGCAAGCATCAGCACCAGAACAAGTCTAATGATGAATCAGTCAGAATGAACATAATGGTACCATTATTGGGAAGGGGCAGGAGGGGAAAGTAGATTTGTAGTGGTCTTCTGTTCTCCAACAGGGACACTACACAGAACTGCTCCTCACGCCACTCAGCTGGGGAGGTCTCAGTGATACCTTTTTAAGAAACTGTCTGTGAAAATCGTGTTAGGCCAAATCTAGCCCATGGACCTCAAATTAATAAAAGAATAACAAGCAGTGAGATCTGGTATGTCTTCCTTCCTCACTGCAGTAGACTAAAAGGTGTGTATATTATACTGTCACAAACAGCTAATGTTTATAAAGACTTACGATGGGAAACTGTCTTTGAACTTGTTTATTGGACACAAACTTTTCCTGAAAAATTAAAAGGCTTTGTAACTAATATTAGTAGTTTTGCTCAGGAAATTACTTTTTATATTAGTACATACATATGTAAAGTTTCTAGGGGAAAGGGGGGGGGCAAAAAAAAAAACAACCCCAAAGCAAACCAATAATTTCTTACTGTTTATTCTTTATTATAATAGCACATGAAGGCAGTAGAGAATGAGAGGCGGAAGCCAGTATGTAGACACAGAACTGAGGAGGGTTATCTGTTAATATAGTTTTATTGTTTGTCTTTGTAACCTACATAAAACTAAAAGCTTTAACATTTCAAACAAACTGGAACTTTAATGTCCTGTCTATTCCAGCTAGCCATTTCTTTCACCTGCTGCCAGGAAGCATAATGCTGAAACATTAGTAATGGATTTCCAACACTAATCCCACTTTTCTTAATAAAAAGAGAAAGACATAATTCTAGGAGCTAGAATTATAAAGTCTTTCACTTCAGAAGGTGTATACCTGCACACCCAGTGACCTGACCTCTGTCAAAGAGTTTAACTGAAAATTCATCGGATCCTTGTAATAAACTAAGTCAACCATGGAGAAAGACTTTGTGTTAGGGCCCTAAAAAGAACAGCAAACTGTCAGTTACTATTACACTAGCTCTATCCTCCAAAAACATTTGTGGTTTGCCTGAGGGACACTAACTGAACTACTGAAATTCCTTAAGAAGCGAAACTGAAAGTTTGAAACTAGAGTAGCAGACAGGTGTAAGGTAGAGCTTCAAAGGCTTATTTTAAGTCCCTAGACACTGTTTAAAGAGATTGTATGTACTGATACTTCATTGTAAGCACCATAAAATTACTTCAGACAATTAATTATCTTTTCTCTTAACTAGAAAAAAGAATGCTTACAGATATTAAAAAAAATTATACTTGCCATTTATAACCCTCTTACACTGCAGCATCTTTATGTCAATCAGCTCCTGAGAAGAAAGAATACAAATACCTCAGCCACCCAGCTCCAAGCAGTTGCCCATTTTATTAAGTAAGAATAACTATCTAGAGATACCAAATATAGAAAAAGAATGTAAATGAAAACAAGAGTTTAACTACACAACACTCTCAACTGAAGTTTCAAAATATGAACAGAACATATGAACACAAGAATATGGTACATTCACGTAGTTCTAGAAGAACCATTTTGTTCAAACACCTATCTAGCAAGCTAGAAACAAAGCAGAATGAACCACCTAGAGTGGAAGGAGAAAATAACTTAATGCTATAGCAACAGACCGCCTCAAGAATCAGTGTAGATTTGTACTAGTCAAGTGTGTAAGTGAACAAAAAAGCAGTATTAGACTTTAAGACTTCTTTACCTTAATCTTGAGTTTTCATGGTTCTCTACATTAGTTAAAAGACAAAATGAAGCTTTGTGCTGACCTTTAATTGCAAGCCTAATATACAATCACTATTCTAGAATTTGTGGCTTTTAGAAGAAACACAAAGCTTCAATCTACATGTATTAGCTTAAGTGCAGATTTATACAATTCAGTTCATTAAGGACACCGTTTGAATCCTTTTCTCATACGTATCTCATCAACTCGATTATAGGTGAACTTTAAGACAAACTGACTGCGTTTAATTGGCAAAGGGCTACAGCTTGAACCAGTACAACCTGTTAGCTGTTGAAATAAATATGCAGCTGTTAATCCAACTGTTACACAGATTGAGAAAAAAAATGCCACCAGGCTATAGTGTTAGTTACCTGAATAAGTCTACTATAGACACTTTGGTCTAGCAAAGAAGACAAGATCCAAGAACTTCTGATTTACAGGTAAGGAATAAACAAGCAATAAATTAAGCTAGTCTCAATCTTCTTATTACTCCCAAGTTTATGACAGACAACAGTAACTATTCTCATGAATTTTGAGATTGCTTCTGAATCATCCAGCAATAACTATTCTTTCATATGGAGTTGTTCCAGCTAATTACATATATAATAGATTATAATATAATATATAGATTATATATAATATAATATATTA
>VZTL01039986.1:0-17147 GCA_013400535.1 Scopus umbretta
TAAAAAAAAAAAATGGAAAGGCTGATTTGAAATTATTACTTGGGCTGATTTTCATCCTTTGATCAATGAATGAATGTCCCATTAGCAAAGATCACCATCTGATGCTCCTGAAATATAGTTGCATTAACAAACAATTGGAATGAGAGAATCTATGAGAATGAAAAAACTAAATTCTCGCTATCCCTTTGAGATTTTGAGTGGAATGTCTCTTGACATGGGAAACGCTCTTGGTAACAGAGAAAGTTAACAACATTTACATTTTCCCAAACTTGTGACAATTTTGAATAGTCAGTAAAGAGATACAAAAGGTTGCAGCTGCAGTCATCAAATTCTACACAAAGAAAAGACATCTTTTCTTGGATCTTTGCCCAATATATTCTTAGTATGGAAAAAAGTAGCTGGTTATAATTTAAGTAAGAAGAAAATCCACAGCTTAGTACTGCAAACACTTCTACTCTGAGTAATTGCATTCTTATAACATCTTACTTGCCAAAAAACATTTCACAGTCAGACATAGGAAGAATAAAAGCTTGGGGTGTTTCAAGAAAAGTTGATTTTCTGTTTAGAAACAACTGAGATTGCAATCAAAATAATAAGAAAACACAGATCAAAGTGAGTGCAGTCTTCACAGTCAATAAGAAAGAAAGTACGTAGCAGAATAAGCTAAGCTAAGGAATTTTAATGAGGAACAATAATATTAAGTTTTAAATGAGATCTTTCAGAAACCCAGACAAAAGAGGTTCTAAGAAATTGTGTACTTACTCTTGGCAAAGACTCGTACCTTATTTTCTCAAAAATCTGTACCTCAAAGTAGATCTAGTCAGTAATTTTCTGACAAAAATTTGCTGAACAGGATAATGCCAAAAGACAGTAGCTATATGCAAGTTCAGAAATTTTGTTAATATGCCTTTAATACTGTAGAATTGCAGACTCAGGGAGTATAAGTTTGTAGACCCAAGGCACGCAGAAAGTTGCTTTGCTACCTGCTAGCACCTAAAACCACCTTTTCCTGTGACAAATTCCATGAAAGAGAATAACAATGAAAACATTATAGATATTACCCTTTCTATTCTAATAGTTGTCAATTCTTGTTCCCAATCCATTAAAGAAAAGTTACCACATTCTCTGTTGACTGTTGCAATATATTTAAGAGAAGGAAGATTTATTTAACATCTGTATTAACCTTCTTCCTTCTGCTTCATTGAGAAATTCTGGGATTAACAATTTCCCCCAAAATATACTGAATGCCTCCCAAAAGCAGCTATTATGGCATAGCAGTTTGCCTTGTCAAATCTCACTCTGCAATGCATTTTATGAAATTGTATAGACAATTCTGTTAAATACTTAAAATTCCCCTCCTCTACCCTCCTCCCCCCTCCAAAAAAAAAAAAAATCTGCAGGGAAGGAGTGAAGTTGTGGCCCCTTTGAAGGCAATAGGAGTTTTTCTCCAGTGTCCTTGCCTTAAGATGATACCTAATGCCTCTCTAATTTTAGATATGGCACAGTAAGGACAGATAAGACAGAGCAAGGAGAACATGGAAGGAAAAAGCAGAAGGCTTACTGCAAAAAGTTATCCAGTTGCTCAATTCAAATATTTAGAAAGAGAGACCAATTAACAGTTTTTAAAAAATAATTCTTACAAACTCATTTGTCATAACAAAAGCAGTAAGCTTTAAGGCAACGTAAGGATTAAAAGTTGTATAACCTCAAGTCTTTGAACACAGCCTGTATCAAAACCATAATCCTTATCATGAAGTAAGTCCTTCCTAAATAGAGCATAGGCTTTAAATAGTGGGTTTTGTGGTTAAAGAGCACCAGACCTTGCCAATACAGTAGAAGTAACAAGGCAAGCCAAATTTAACTTTTCTGGAAAGAAGAGCTCACTCCTGTTCACTTTATCACTAACTTAACTAGAAGCTATAATTTGAAAAAAAATTCAAGTGGAACTGAGGCCAAACCCTACCCCAAAACTATCAAATAATATTAAAACGATAAACGTAAGCTCAGTAGTAGTGTGTTTATAAAGACTGCTGATTTGCACATCTGGTTCATATCTCATAAGGTGCACGTTGGCGTTTGCACCTCAGTAGCGGGAATAAAATGGTACAGCATAAATGCAATCTATTAAAAGTGACAAAATCTTTTCACTCCCAGTAGAAGTTATACATAGATCTTTGTAGAGATGCCACATCGCTAGACCAAACTATGTTATGTAGGTAATAGGACTGAAGCTGCAATTTTTAAAGTGACAAAACTCCTTTTTAAGGGTGAAAAAAAGATACCAGGAGGGATGACAGAGAAAGGACAGATAGAAGAAAAAAACCAACACAGTAAATGAAAAAGATCTGTTAAAAAATACTCGTTTGCTATGAATATAATAAATACAAAATATCACAGTAGACATAACTGATAGCACATACAAAGACTCTTAACATTGGTCTTCCACACTTTCTACAAAAGGAAGCAATATTTCTCTATTTTAAGCCTATTTCAAATCTCCTTGACAATTTAGCATAGGCTTGTGCCCTGCCTTACAACAGGCCTAATCAGAATATACTGAAAATAGTCACCATGCTCTAATTTAAATTTGCATTCATTTACCATAACATAACCTTTAGAAAAATGTTGAAAATGCTTACAAAATATTTAATACCCCAATTTTGAGCTACTACATTATATCTGAATTTGTATATACAAAAGGCTAGTATTTTAAGTGCTAGATGAATATTAGTTCTCCAAAAACATGTAATCAACACATTGTGTAAGAAAAACCTAACATTCCTGATAGGTTACAGATTAATATTTATCCTCAGAACTACTTCCAGAAAATCTTACCAGACGTAAACTGTGTAATAGAGGATAATTCCATTTGGCTCCAGTGGAGGTTTCCATGACAACTTCACAGTGACACCCGACAACTGTTTTACAGAGAGGGATTCTGGAGGAGAACTCGGAGCTATAAAATGAGAGAACAGGACACGACATCTTGTTAAACAGCTAAGATCGATGGGATACGCAGCATCCTTAACTAGGTTTTTAATTATTTGTGATGGAAAGTGAACTTTGTACTACACCGGTACAGTATCCATCAACTAATGTTAAGGCGCAGCTTCTTTTCCTTTTTCTGACAGATGATAAAAGAAGATTTTGCATGGTGGTGTTAGAACATCTGTTTCTGTGATTCAATGGAAAAAGTACTTCATGAGAAAACAGAGCAATGTGTAGGTCACAGTGATTCACCTACTGTCCAAGTACATTGCTGTAATTTTTTTTTCCCCCTTCTAATAAAAGCAAGAGCTTTATAGGTATGAACACATGTAAAATATAGCAAAATAGTTCCCCTGAGGAAAAAGAGGTGCTGTAAAGAATTATACAAAGCACCAAAAGGTGGAAAAATGGATAAGCATGTCATTGAAAGATGATAAAAATGTGGGATACTAGTCAGCGGTAAAATCTATTCACTCCATCAAATAAGGACCACATTCATACATTTAACATGTCACAAGGGCAAATATAAAGATAGGCATTGTCTGAGACCCTTAAAATTCATTTCAAGATGAACTCTACATGACACCATATCACAACTGCGTAGGGAAACAATGTAAGTACATGAAAATGTTAGACCATGTTTGATTTCATTCTAAAGTTCACATAAATATTGCTGAGGAAAAATATACCCATGTACGTATATGTGACTCTGCTTTGCATTAGCACATTATTGAGAAGTGAATCTTTCTCTTTGTCTTGATTCATGGATGTACGTATCACTATGAAGTAATATTAGAATTATTTTTGTTTTTCTCAAATTAAACCAAAGAGCATCATGCACTAAAAATTCAGGTCATAGCTGTAGTCATGCATGAAAATTGAGAATATGAGCATAGCTATTAGCAAATCTATGAAACATTTGGTCTGAACCTTGGAACACTGTGTTCCTGTGAATAAAGAACATGTGGTGTATTATAAATATTGTTTTTCAGTTGTTGTTCCTTCTTTTACTATTTCAAAAGTTGGCATAAAGGTTTTAGAACTCTGTACATTTAAGAAAAAAATATTTTTCATGAACAAAGGTTCACTGACTTCAGTGAATGTCTGTATTTACTAGTGAAAAAGGGTGACAGCTGTATTTAGTGTCTTACTTGTTATATTATCCTCAGTGGCTATATAATAAAAGATCTGTCATACTGTGAATGTCATGTCCTTTTGGCATGTCTAGTTCATTCTACAGTTCTTACTGAGAGGGTATTTTTTGCTGAAGAATAAAATATACATTGCTCTAAATAAAAATAGTTTATGTAAAAGATGGATTTATCCAAATTAGCGGTTCTCAGCACGCTCCAGCAACATTACTCTTGAGCAAAGGTTTATTACTGACGGTGTGAATGTAAGCCCATCAACACCCTGGAGATCTGCAAAGATCCAAGATCATCAAAAGCTGGATTTTGGGCAAGTCAGTGCTCTCTAAGACGTGATCAGAGACTTAGTTTGGGAATGGCTGGTGGGATATTTATGACAATGCCACTTTAGTCTAGGTTCCCAGAGACTTTCTCCCTAAGCCATGGAGAGGGACAGACACATTCCTCCAAAATGTGATTCACAGCATCTAAGTTAAGATTCTGCTTTGAATTTTTTTCACAATTCCCCCTCCAGAAACTATAGAGGGGGCCAGTGATAACTTCCTACAACTAACTTGGGTACAAATGTCTGAGGATTTGTGACGTACTGTACTAATTAGCAGAGGATGCAATGACTATGTTCTACCCTCAGCCTGCAGTGCAGAACACTCCCCTACTCAACTGGAAGTCCAGTACTACAGATGATGGACTTTGAGCATTTTCATAATATTAATAATTTTACATCTCTCTATATATGTCTCTGTACATGCATCTGTTTAGAAGAATCAAAAAATCTCCAAACAAAAGAACCAGAAATGTCCCTGGACCATTCAAGCTGCCTTTTGGTGGTTTTCCCTTTCTCCAGCTCTCACATGTCTGCGGAACCAAACACAACATTTATTTCTACCATGTGATGTATTAGATTACAATAATATTAGTAAATTAAGATTCTTCAAATTTGTAAGATATTGGTAAGACCAAATGTCCATGCACAGCAATTGTGCCATTTCATATAGCTTGTATGGATAACAATATTAAATAGCAGAGAGATAGACAGATATGTATGTTTGTATGTAGACAGATAGATACAGATATCGATACAGAGATATAATTGCAAAAAAAGCATATAAAAACCTACACAAATCTGACATTAAGTGTCAGATTAGTTTAAGACTATAGGCAGACAACGATACATTGTGACTTCTGTTCTGACTTACCATCTTCATCAGTCAGTATAGGCAGAGGTGCACTACGAAGGCCCTCCCCCTTTGTGGTGCTGGCAGACACTTCTACAGTATATTCTGTGTATTTCTTTAAATCTAAATAAAGAAGAAGAATTCAGTAAACCAACCATTCAGTGGGCCAAATTAGGTATTTAGTGAACCATAAGTAGTTTTGAAGTGCTGAACAGGCTCATCGCTTACACTGATCTGTGCCTTTAGAGACTGAAATAAGCATTAGGGAAACTTGAACACTTGAATACTTGAAGTATTCTTCATGAACAAAAGAAGGGGCTAAGCCCTAATTACCAGTTTATACTTCATATTCCTAGAATGCTTTACAGTTTGTACTTGGCTGTACTCCGAAATTTACTGCTTAAGGTACTGAACTCCCAGCATTAACTGCTGTCATGCCTCAGTAATAATGACAGAACATAGAAAAAGGTACAAAGGTGAGTGGAAAGAGAAGTATTTATCCAGAATATTTTTATCCAGAATAAAAGCAGAAAGACACATAGGCAACTTCAGTATTTCCTTTGTTACGATGATAGATATGCGAAGAAATCTATTGAAGTTCCTTGTACTTTAAATATCTGATATACAATAAGATACATGTTAGACTTTATACCAGTTGTGGCCCATTCCACCACATTACTGCAGAACACAACAGGCTACTTCTCAGGACAGATAGCATATAACTTGATATAAGGACAAGAAGGATCATGTCCAACCACTGAACTAATTGATCTGCCTCAGTCTGCTGATCCCTTCTCAGAACAATTTACAGTTGCTGTAAGTTCCAGATCATTATATACTGGCCTGTAATACGTAGCGTCAGAAGAGTAGTATTTATGACTCTTTGCTCAGTTCCATCAGTCCTCTTGAGATATATTGTGTAGGTCTGTATGATTCCATTGGGAACGGATGGTGGGGAAAATGATAATTCAATTTCCATGGATGAGATGTTCCTATAGGTTATGTTTTCTGGTGCAGAATCAGGAACTAGAAGACAAGATTTAGATTCATAGGAGATTCCTGCCAGTTTTGTTGATCTGTTAAGCATTTTCTTAAACTGGTTTAAATGAAATACATTGTAAACATTTTGATTTTTACCCTACTTTTTTGTACAAAATAAATTTCGAATTGAAAAAAGCCTGAACTGGAAGATTGAAAACACATGACAGACACACACTATAACAAGGTATGGGTCATTCTTTTAAAAAAAAAAAAAAATTCATGGAAATCACCTTAACATGCAGATAAAAAAATCTGGAGCATGATGCTAAACTGCCTTTCTAACACACCGTAACTATCACTGCAGTCATCCAAATTAGCTATTGTTAGGAGATTTTCCATGTCATACTGCCATAATTTACACTTTGTATCAGCAACCTGCATTTTTTCCTTTTCCCTACACAAACCGTAGGACTACTTGTATGGAAAAACAAAGGGAGCCTAACATATTGTAAGGGACCTGAGTGCATCCTCCCTTCTGGAGGCTTGGCTGCTGGGACTCAGGGCCAGCCTAGCAATCAGTGTCACCGAGGGCTCCCTCCTCCTCGCTGGTGACACCTCCCAGGCAGTGCTGCAGTGAGGCTGCAGCCAGGGTTGACCACTGGTCTCTGGGAGCTGCTCGCAGCTGCGGCTCTTGTGCTTTGTCCCTGTCTGAGCTACATCTCCTGCTGCATCGCTGCCCTGTGCTTGGCCATGGACCCACTGATCTAGTCCCTGACTTGCAGCCTGAAGATGTCGCAGCCTGACCTCAGCTTGGCTACATTGCTGCAGACCTGCCCAGCTGTCACTGGGCTGTGTCTGACTTGGTTAGCGTCACTAAACCTGCTCACTCACTTTCCTGAGTCGACCTCAGACCTGCCTCATCACCGTGGAGTGTTTGTCAGTCTGGGCTCTGGGCTGCCCCTGGCTGCCACCCGCAGACCTGCCCTGATTCCCTCCCTGGGGGTTGGTGGGACAAGTCCTGGCTAGTGAGGACCCTGCCCTGCTGGCCCAGGGACCACTTCAGCTCTTGGCTCCTCATCCCTTACAGAGCAGCTGGCCCTTGTTGTGTCACAACAATTGGCGTTTGTGTGCATGTGTCTGTCTGTCCCCAAACATACATATGTATGTTTTCCATTATCCAAAATTGCTCTGATAGCATAATATACCTTATTCCAGAACATCATAATCATACAATGACAGCACAATTTGCCCAAAAGGTCAAGTAAGGCATGGGTATGCTTTAGGATACCCTACACATTCTTGTAAATGTACTGACATTTGATGAAACTCCACATTCAAAAATATAAATAATTTCCGCTTAAAATACCCAGAAAGGGAGTAAATGCCATGAGAGGCAGTGAAATTAGCCCACAATTCTGCCTAATTTCATGGTAGAACAGTAATAGAGAACTCCCAAGAGCTCTTCAAACACACCAGCCCATTAATAGTTTGTGCTTCACTCAAAATGCTCTATCCTCCAGATCCTCCCTTGTTTTTATTCTTCTCACCTCAGAAGATGTTTTTGCAGTTTCTCATCTCTATCACAGGCAGCTGGAATTCAAATTTTTGTTCTGAGCATCAGGGGAGTTAGCCACTGAGAAAGAACGAACTGCCTTAAAATACAACTTAGACAAAAGATGGATGTCTAAGTTAAAAAGAGCAATAAAAAGGATTATGTCTAAGGACATTGTATTAGTTGGGCAGATGCCTACTTACCTATGGTTTCTGACCAAAAAAAATCCTCAAAAGTAGAACAATGTCTTGGCGGAGCTAGCTTGGTGCTTCTATTATGACTATTGTTGCATGCAATCTAAAAAACTAGGTGTTTGTGTCCCTATTCCTTAAGAGCTTGACTTGTTAGGCAGGCCTAGACCACAACTACTTCACACAGGAAAAATCAAAGTTCATTCCAGAAACAAGGAGGAGAAGGAGCTTACAGTGATTTCACTGTGTCTTAACAATCAAGGAGTGAGAGCAGCTCCCTGCCCCTTCTGAGAGACATCAGTACATGCATGTCTTTCCTTGTTGAAAACACAGCATGCTTAGTTCCAGGCCTAGCTCTAGGTATACATAAAATAGGCAGTTGTCTGAGGTAGCAAATCGGTGAAGATGGCAAAACGCCCCTAAAAAAGGATGATCATCATACCAGTGCTACCTGGATATGGCTGAGTCCTAAAGGAAACTTACCTTCATGTCTCACTCCCCAGCTACCTTTCACTCATGAGTTTACAGCTTAACCCAAACATCTGTTCCTCAATGTAAACCATTATCCCCAGTATTTTCTCCAATACCTCTCCTGTTTAGCTCCACTGAAAATTTAATGACCCTCTGTCAATATTTTATATTCCTTTCCCTACCGTGTTCTACCTTACAGCTACTTACTCACTTCAAGTCTCTTCCTATGCCTTGTTACACCTCTTTAACATTGTTCATTTCTAAATTTACTTTCCTTTCTTGGAAAAACTTCATCTACTCTAATCCTCTGCTATTTTATTTTTATCTGTACCTTCTCCAAAATATTTCTACTAACATAAACAACTTTGTCTGCTACAAAATAGCACTTGTCTCTGAATTCTGATGTTTTTAACCATTAGGACTGAATTCTTATAAATTTTCAGTTGATAACTTGAATTCCAAATTGCACTCACTTTTTGAAACCCCTTCATTTCCTACAAAAAAAGTATTTTCCTGCAAGACATAAGGAATCTTCAAGGACAAATCCATCAGGCATAAAACTTCCCACTGTTTTCTTCTTAATCTTCCTTACTATTTCCTTACTTTAGCTTTGTATATAAAAAAGAAAACAGGGTTCAAACTTACTGCTTTGCAAAGCAAATACACACTTGTAAAACTAATTAAACTGATCTCCTGGGCATCAAAGGTCACCATAAAGTAGTTGACTGTGGAAAATTTACATTTTTTAAAAAAAACTGTATACTCACCAGTTTCAGAAGTTCGCACCAGAAGGGGGAACGATGACTGATTCCCATGGCCAAGTCTGGTGAATGCCCTTACAGAGATGTGGTAGAGAGTATAGGGCTTCATTTCACTTAGTGATATACTTGTAGATGAGGCATTTTTGATAAATAAATCATTGGAATCACTGTACAGAACTTCATAGTGAGTTATAAGACCATTAGGCTGCGTGGGTGGTAACCATCTCAGATTTATTTCTGTTGCAGTTACATTTATTAACTCTACCTTTTGGGGTGGGGAGTCTGGTTCTGCAATACAGAAATGAAAGTAAAAAAACCAAACCACCTCTGAGACTTTCAATCAATTGAATATAGGACTGATCTCATACACCTATTGGATCCTAATACTTAGATTAGCTAACTGTACAAAAAGGGCTACACTCACTCACTGTCACTCTCCTTCTCAAAGCCTTACCACTTTTTCTCTCAGTTAATTTCTGCATGTCTTCTTTTCCACTCATAAAACCAGGCATCTTATTGCATCCCAGACACTTTAGCTTTTTCTCACCTACTTATAAATCTATCCAAAACTGCATTTATTAAGAAAAAAATCTCTTCTGTCTACTGCTTTCACGCAGACTGACCCTTCAAATCCTCTGTCTTCCTCAAATTCAAGTTATTTAAATTTAGCTGAGTGCCATCTTACTGCTTTCTTCTTAAATAACGACATACCTTATTTCACTCAGCCAACCACTGAACCAGGAAAGGGACTGTACACACCGTAACTAGATTTCCTTTAGCTTACAGATACAGCTGCTAATTGATGACCATGAAGACCCTAGAGTAAATCTCGCATGCAGTGTTGTGAAGGTCATGCACAAAACAAGTGCAGCTCCAGGGTAGCGTGTTGGCTGAATCTACTGGCAATGTATGAGTTCACGTGACTCCAGTGAGCTAATAAGGCATGGAAGTGTTGAAGGAGTGAGTGGGCTGCACTTAGGAATAAAATCAACTCTGCATCTCAACCTTGATTCCTCTGAAGGCTTCATCACTTCACTCCTGAAATAACCTGTCTATAAAATTTTTTTTAAAATGTACTAAGAACCCAGGATTATGCAATTCAGTTTGTGTACAAATACCTGTATCCAGATATTTCAGAATTTATCATGATTTCTTTTTGTCCTAAAAGTCTCACAGACCACTTTCATTCCTGGTTTCTGAGCCCATGAATGAAAAGTGTTAACTGGAACAGATCACTGCTCTCTGGATGACAAGACTGCCCACATGGATTTTTCCCATGTGAAGAAGCTTAATTTTCAACTGAAATGCATTTTGCAATTTATCTGGCATGATAAAATATTTAAATGCAACAGCCTGGTATCTTCCATCCTAATATAAGTTATCTAAGACAGATGTAGTAAGTCTTTTATTCAGAGGTATCTCTCTTATCAAGAGAAGAGTTGCCACTTCTAGGTTGGCTAAAGTTAGGAGACATGAATCTCAACCTGAATTACCTCAGAAAAACTAAAGAACAAGAAGAAGAAGATGAGTAATTACACACAGCCTTATAAAAAGGCAGGAATCACAGGTGGTTTTCTCAATGGTTTCCTCAAGGCTTGCACACATCTCTTACCAATGAACTGTTGGCCTGAAACTCCACTCTGAACAAATTTCTGTAAAGTTCAAAGGCAAGAAATTCTAAACTTTCAGGAAAAAAGATATTTAAATAGGTAATTTTCTGTTCTTGTGATATGCCTTTTCTCTGCAAAAAAATAACAGCATAGAAGCATGCAAACTTTAAAAAAATTTACAAGCACTTTAAGTTTCGCTGTTTAATTTGGTATTTTAGTTGATTGGTTATTCAAATCATCTAAGTTTCACAAATCCCCATGATTATTAATCCCGTAATCCTTTGCTCTCTTTTATTCCCACTTAATTATTCTTCCTGTTTTGTAGCATATTTGGCGATGAGAGAGATAAATGACAACTGAGCAATTACCTTCTTTATTACTTTGGTAAAAAATAGAAATAACTTCACTGAAACCAGGAAAATATAAACCTGATATAAATGAGAAAAGATTAAGGTTTAATAATCATTACTCTGCTCTGTAAATCAAATTTCTGTGTTCTCTTTGCAGATGCCAATGGCAACTCCAGCTACTGCTCCTGTGCCTTCATGGGTAGAGACTGTCTTGTAAGCAAGCAAGGAAGGTCCAGAAATCTTCATAAGGTAGTATTATACCCTACATTAAAACCATTGATCAGTCTTAAAATGAATAAAGCCCCAAACATGCACAAAAATAACTGCATATAATATCATTTAGTATAAAAACCCTCACTTTATCAGCAGCTCAGCTTATAGACAGCAATATGGCCTCTGAATTGTTGAAAGCTACCATTTCCAGATGCTTCAAACCCAACTTGATTTCCATATGATAACATAAAAAAAAGAGAAGCTGGAGTCCCAAAGATAACAGATTATGGTTTAGATGGGGTCTAGGGACACACTGTTTTCAGTGAAGGAACCTCAGCTCTGCAGCTTTCTTCCCATTTGACTATCAGAGTTGAAATTAGTTGATTGCTGGTCATGCTGCAGCTTTCATCATTACTTCCAGCACTTACCTAAAAATGAGGCTGAATTAAGTCACTGACTGATAGAAGACTAATAATTTCAACAAACACTGATTTTATTTGTACACTTTGATCCCCTCCTTCTGTATGTGCCCAGACTTCTGAAGAACAAGCTCCAATAACGAAATCAAATCATCATTGCAAACAAAGTATTTACCATCTTCAGGGGTTCTCACGAAAACATCATTCTCTTCAGACAAAGCACTTTCTCCAATTGCAGTAGAGGCTGCAACTCTCATTTTATAATTTGTGTACTTTTTTAAACCTAAAAAGATTAAGTAAAAAAATCTTGACTGTTGACTTCTGAAACATATTTTTTTCCTCATAGCTACTTATAAAACTATAAAAATGGTTACTGTTCTAAGGGTTTCTGATACACATTTGTGACCTAAAAGACAGAATATGTATAATACCATTTATCTGGGGAGAGCCAAATAAGCACTCAGTCAAATCAACAGATTTTTCAAATAAGTCAGCAAGCTTCAACCCTGGAAATAGCTTTAGGAATTTATTTGCCAAAACAAAGGATGTGTATATGTACAATCAAATACTACTCAGCACATTTCACAAATTACTGCTCATCTTACCTAGTCCTCTCCTCCCACCTCACATTCCCTACATGCCCCTCCACAGTAGACAAGTCTGTCAGTAGTGTCCCAACCTTGCTTTTACATGCAGTGGTCTCATGTGTGTGGATGTGTGTGGATGGGGGAGATTTGGTCCACCTACCTTGCAGATGGCTACATTACATAAAGTTGGAAAAAAAAAATAATTGTGTAATGTATTTGCCATTTATTGGGTTTTTTTAAACCAAATAACACAGTACCTGTCATAAGTAAGCTGTTGTTTGAAGTTGTTGTGTGGAATGCTCTTTTTGTATCCAGTTCCATTGCATAAACAGTATAATGAATGATTTTCCCATTGGGATTTGCGGGAGGATCCCAATACAGCAAAACAGAGGAGGAGCTAATATTCTTGTAAGATATATTTTGTACTGAGCTTGGAACTTAAACAAAAACAGAAAAATAGAACAGTAAGCAAATAAATGATTTAAAAAAATTTAAAATGTTCACTGAGAGAAGTCATGTATGTTAACTTTGACAATAACAGAGTTACAACATTTTACCTTGTTCACGTGTCCTGGCTGTAAGAACTGATGGTGGTCCTTCTCCAACAGCAGTGAAAGCAGACACACTGATTGTGTAGTCAGTGAAAGGTATGAGGCCCTTTATGACATATGACAGTTCTTCAGCCAAAATGTTAATGGTATATTGATTATCTGTGATTCAGTGGAAAGAAATAGTTACTTACTCATAAAATCTTTTCTTTTCCTTTTGCATTCTAAACTCACTTTGACATGGCGACCTAGAACTATTTTACTGCAAAAGAATGAACTTGCAAGGCAATTACAAAAATGTAAAGAAAAGTTTACCTGCCGCCTCTTAACTCAATCAAGGAGAGGCTATTATAAGTCCATTTTCATGTGTACAATAGATAGATTGGCCTAGGTGAAAGAATGAACAGGCAAGAACTAAAACCATGAGGATTATACTGACAGCTACTTACAAAAAAAATTGAGAGAAATGTCCTGTCCTAGGAACTAGGAAAAGGTATACCTGTAGATGGCCTCATCTCTCCAGTGACTTCAGAACCATGGCTCCTAGGTTGATGGAGCTTTTAGTTTTGTTTTTAATTTTTTTTTTTAATTAATAAAGACAGATTCCCTCTTCCTCACCCCGCAAAGGTGCTATAATAAGTATACTTGAAATGGCTTCCCTCACAGATCCCTTCACACTGGTATTTTTAGCAGAAGAGTTGTAATCAGTAGAAAGAAGTCATACATGCCCACAAAGAGTTTTTGGTGCATCTGCAATAAAGTTCAAAGTCAGCTGCAACCCAACTGTGCTAGTCAAAATCATCTGTTATAAAGCAGTCATTATGCCACTGCAACATGACAATGGGTTGGTGCTTCACATATCTGAGTATCAGGCTCAGAGTTTTGTCAGACCAGCATTAAAATGGAGGCATGTAAAAATCAGCAGACCCTGTTGAAAATTTGGCTGTCAGCAGCTTCAACTACTATAATAATTACTATAAAATAATACTTGATGCTAGATTACAACAGACACTGTCTGAAATCAATTTTTCAGCAACACTGACATCTTTTAGCAACTCAATACCTCAAGCAGAATGAGGCCGTAGAAAGAAGATTCACGTTTAAAGCACTGTATGTTTCTGCGTATGACAAAGAAGATTTTTCAGAATTAATATAGTACAGAAAAGATCCACTGTAATTTAAACCAATGGATTAAATCCTGATTTTAGGTACTGGTGTATATGGAGGAATTTGGTGACTTTAATAAAAAAATTAAAAAATGAAAACTTTACTTTCTCCCTACTGTTCAAAACTCACTGTAAACATTTAGGGTGGTATTTTAAGACCCTGCCTGTCAACTGAGGTCTGTTTAATGATTTGTAAATATCCATACTTGGTAAAGAAACACTGCTCCATTGATAATACAGAACAAGTGTACACACTAATGACATCACCATGTCATGGGGTCATCTCCACCTGTTTGTCACCCATATAGCAAAGTTGTAACTTTTTGACCTATTTACCTTCACTGACATTTGAAAACCTATTAGTCAAAAGGCTTAGAGAAATCAAGGTCTCCGAAGGGCCTGGAGATATGTTAATCCCTGACAATCACACCTGCTTTGGCAACTGTAATAACTGATTGTCTATGCAGCTTGGCTGATGGCTTTCGGGTGCTCCTTTCACTAGGAAGAAGGTCAGCTGGGTGACAGGGGGCTAGGGCTAGTTCCTGCCTGTGTGGCATTCCCATTTGCTTCAGAAGGTTATGTGGTAGTAAAAAAATCCGACTCCAGCAAATGACCCATTCATAATTTGCTTGAACCGTGCGCTAAAGATCATATCTGGGACAGTGATGGGGGTCCTTCAGAACAAAGGAGCAGACAGAAAAATACCCTAAAATATCTTACCCAAAGCAGAATGTAATTCCGTGGCTCCGTTTATAGCAGGCAAATTAACAGCAGATACACTTGTAAATATTACTGGGGAAGCTGTGTGAATGCTGGGAAACATTTCAGCTGAACCTTCATATAATTCATTGGCTGTTTCCATTGAATTCCAAGTGGGAGAAGGTTTGATGTTTTCATTTATCATGTACGGTTCCAAAGAATCAATCAAATACTAAAAATTAGAAATATAAAAATAAATCACAAACCTTGTCATCACTACATTATTTAATTAAATTTATATATAATATAGAAATAGTGTTTGCATATCTGTGCATATATATATGCACACTATATAAATGTTGGCATACAAACATTATCTTTCATTACAACAATAATCAACTTTGCAAAATACAATAGTTCTCATGAAAAAGCTCAGCTGCCAGTAGCCTACAACCTTTTATTCATTTTGATTGTTTAAACAAACACCACATTCTTTTTTTTAATTTCTTAAAATATGAGCTTTATAGTAAAGGGGCAATTTTAGAGCAAGGCCTTTGATGCTATATCCTTGGAGTGATATTGAATAGACACATGTCTGAGTTTGAGAGATTCCATTTGTACTAGGCATGTTCTGAAACAGGGTTGCAGGCACTGAAAACAAGAGGGCTTCAGATGCCCCTTACTAGGCCCTGAAGAAAAGGAATAAAGGTTGACTAGATCACTGAGAGGGAATAAGGGCAGGGAGAGAAAAACAGAAGTGAATGAAATAAAGGGGAGAGGGCAAATAAGGGAGTATATATGTGAAAAGGGAGAGTGAAAGGGAGGTAAGTGATATAGAGGTCCATAGGACAGAAAGGGCAAAAGACAAATGTTGGAAAGGGATGGCAGTAGGTATAAGGGGAGCAAGAACTACAAAGAGAGGAACAACAAAAGCAGAACAGAAAAGAGAGACAGCCTGGACCATAGGTACAAAACGGTGTGTAAGCATTAGATCATTACGCCCCTTCAGAATCTGCGACTGAATCCAGAACTCCAGTGTTTCTATATTGTTCTGCTGTCATCTGTGAACACTCCCTACTCACACATATGGCCCACTACACTGCCAGAAAGAGATGCTTCAACTGCAATGTAACTAATACACATTAGCTCTCTCCCTACAGGCACTGGATGGAGAGAGGGCAAAGCAGCTTTTTTGCTGCTGTAACTAGGAGGGATTAACCACAGGCAGAGATACAGTATCAATCTCACCTGAGTACCAATAGGTAAAAGCTATATATGCCTCATCTTCACCGATGTTTTGTAGCAAAATAGTAACCCATGTGGAAATACCTTTTGCCTCTGGGGATTTTCTTCTTACAAGATAACAGCTTTTTATTGCTACTAGTTATTGAGGGCTGTTAGCACTGTGGATCTAACAGTTCAAATCCTCTAAGCTTGGGTCAGTGGGGTTTTAAATAAAGTTACCTTTGTTATGGTTTATTTTGTTTTTTAATTAGACAATTACGTTCAATAAACTATAATAAAGCAGCACTGATGCTAAACTAAGAACTCAAAAATTAGGAAATCCCATCATTAAAACATGTCTGTGCAGACAATTTTCATTTTTTCCTGTGTCTGTACTATGATAAAATCTTTAATTATAGAGTTATATCCTTTCATTTTCCAAGGATGCCTGCTTGGTTTAATGAATGGATCCTTATCCTAATTTTTTTTCCCCTTACTCCTTATTTACTGTTTGGCTCTGGGGCTCTATTTAGTGTATACCATTCAGCTTGAAAGCAAACTCCTTCACTGAGCTCTACATCAAAAACCTAGATTCTGTGTCAGATCCAGAGAAAGACATCATTGTCTAAAAAAAAGGATTATTCAAACTTTGGGCACCTATATTCAAAATTAAAACCAAAAAGCCCTACGTCAGAAAGTACTCGATCCTGAGCTGAATGTTTGGCTAGGGGTCTACAATTCTGTGCTGCATCTGACCTGCCCCATCTAAGCATGTAGAACATGTCAGCACCCAAAATCTAGAAGATAGACTGACTGACAGCATCAGTCTCCTAAAAGATTTGATCTGATAGATGCGCACAGATATCCTTAATACACAACCATAGCGTGGAGTTCAGCATGTAGTATCAGACATGTAAACTCAAGGATACAAATAAGGGCAGAAAGTCTAGGGGTGTTTGCCTTGCAAGCAGAGCACTTGACCAGCATTGGGAGAGTTCTGTTGAATTCACTTCTCCACAGGATTCATACCCACATCTTCTAGGAGTTTGCCTGAGTGGCTATGT
>VZTL01040021.1:0-17892 GCA_013400535.1 Scopus umbretta
TATTATTATTATCATTATCATCTGCTACCCTATGAAACCGTCTTTATCTCAATCCACAAATTTTACTTTTTTTTTCCCCTGATTCTCTCCCCCATTCCACCTTCCAGGGGAGAGGGTGAGCGAGCAGTTGTGTAGTTCTTAGTCACCGACTGGGGTTAAACCACAAAAAGGACCAAAAATATAAATACCTTAAACTGTGTTGAGAAGTTAAGTAATTGTTTTTATCAATGACAAAATCTTTTCTGAGTACATCATGGACTTAGTTCTTCACTACTCCGGTCAATAAGAACTTAATGTTGACTTTAAAAATCTGTATTCATAAGCAACCAAGAGGCTTCCCAAGCTTTCAACTCAATGAAGCCTAATTCAGTTTCTGTCAAGAGCTAATTTTGTTCTTTAAAACTGTTACAGGTCTGCTGAACTTTTACCACATTTATGAAGTCTTTTTCCTCTTTGGATTCTCTGATTTCTAAGAACACATGACCTCATTCTGAAGCTTTTCACTTGATCAGTCATTTTATGTGCACTCATAGGCCTTTATCCTTATTTTTAACTCTTTTTTTCATTTTTACAAAGAATGTAACTGAAACGCCTTTTGTTAGTCAAACTTGCTAATGGATACTACAATTAATGGCAGGCATATTGTATGCAGGATGATGGTATCAGCTTCATGTCTTTAGGAAAATGGAATAAAAATAGTTATTTACATTCTCTATAGAATGTTTCCCAGTTCATAGAAGACTGTTTGAACTCCAAGTTAGATGCACATTTCCATGCACTCTGATTCATCCTATTTTGGTTTTGTAATAGCCCATGTTTAAAAGAAAAAAGAAAAAAAAATCAAACACATAAATAGAAGTTCTAAGTGGCTTTCACTTCAGGTTCTGATATATATTCTGGTTGATTGTGATGCTGTCCGTGCAAGTTTGCTCATATATGCCAGCTATACTTATATAATTTATATTTTCATGCTCTTGAGTCAGATTGCAGTTTCTTTCCTAATGAAACATGGCAAATTAAAACACAGGATCTATCTGAGCCTCCACCTTGAGTGATTTCAGCTGAAATTCATTGAGATTTGAATATCTTCTATTCACTTACCTTTTTAAAGTTTTGAAATGTTATATATGACAGCATGCATAATAACGATTTCATTTTAAGTGTTACCTGTGCCTTCTGGTTTACAAAATCTGATAGACTTTAATTTGTATAAACAATGAATTTGCAAGCCAAGACTAGTCAATCAATTTTCCAGAAAACAGGCAGCAAAAACTGTTACTGATAGTTTCATGTGTAATGTGCATATAGAAAATACTGTAAGAAAAAACAACAAAAATATTGGAAAAAAAAAAGACAAGCTTTTTTTTTTATTAATCCTTCTAGTGTGTTAGTAACGCAGGATATTGGCAACTATATGTAGCATAAGAGCAGGCATTTTTTCCAATTAAATTTACATAGCATTATGGATACCACGCCAGATGGCTGTTCAACACTTTTTCAAATTTCATGTGAGAGAAAGCAAAAATTTGCAGAACTTTAAGATTTTTTTGCTTGAGTTGTAGATTTGTTGTCTTAAATCAATATAAAGTTTTCTGACATTCAAGGCAACACATCCCACAGGGTAGTTTTTTGCTGGAGAGATGTTTTTAAAAGATGTTTAAGAGATGTTTTTAAAATGTCAACAAAGAGAAGACAAGCACTTAGTGTTTTATAAGCATTTTTACTGTTCTTTCAACTTATGGCACTATAAACAAATACAGTTTTCTGACTTACTTTTGTGAAGGGATGACTGAATAGTGCTTTTAAATTATCTGAGTTAAAAAGATCAGTTTAACATTTGCTTCTTTTTAGGTTGGAATCACAATAGCGAGATAGAAAGAAAGAAGCTCTTTCATTTCCACTGCAAGGAAGCACCTTTTTTTCCTTGAAGTATGCAACAGTCCTGTGTAAGTTCATGTGAGGGATAGGTACTGCGTTTGGAACATTGCATTCTGGTGTGGTGGAGGAACATGTTGGATCACATAACAGGTGAAGAACATTAATAATTGCCATGATCCAGCTGAGAAGTGGAACTCATATCTGGCTCTTCTAAATGTAAGACCCCAGACACCTTGCTTTTGCACAACATTGTAGCTTGTCTTTAGCACTAAGATCTTGTTCATACATTGTGGCCGATTCTCCAATGAAAGATCAAATTAAGTTGATCAAGCTCACTTTGATATGTGACTGTGCCTTAAATGAATGAAACACAAGAGCAGAAGGGGATAATCTGCATGAACTTTAAAGTACTTGCTTTTCTAACTCTACTGCTATTTCTATTTGACAAATCGGTAGCTATATCTTTTTGAGTCATTTAGTAAAAAGTATGTTGAGACATGCTGAGACATCTCAGATGTCAAGAGTATGTAAGGTAAGATTAAACAGTTGGATTTAATCTGGATATTTTGTATTCAAAAATCAACAGTATTTGTACAGTTCTGAATGTACCTGAATTACGGAGAAGATAGAATATTCCCACTAAGCACGTGTACCATGTACCAATGCTTCTAACTGTTGGATATTTATAAGTGAGAAGGTCTCATTGTGAAATGCATGGGTAACTTACAAAAGTCTAAACTCCTCCAGCAATACAAAACCTACCATTGCATAATGTTTTCCTAAAATGTCACAAAGGCTGTTTGATTTGTGTTGTCAATAGCTTAGTTTGGGGATCTTTTCTGGACATCTCTACATCCCATGACTCCTTTTCTATTGCCTTTTTCTTCTCAAGCTATGCAATAATTAAAAATGCTGCCTTCTTCAGCCACCTTATGTATATCTCTGGCTCCTGCACTGTCTGCATGAAGTTCATCTACTTTGTTAAGCTATTTCTGGTAAAAAAACCACAACAAACAAACATGTCAGAGTATTTTAATTTCATACAGTCATAGAATCATTTAGGTTGGAAGACACCTTTAAGATTGTCAAGTCCAACTGTTAACATAACACTGCCAAGTCCACCACTGAACCATGTCCTTACGTACCACATTTACACATCTTTTAAATACCTCCAGGGATGGGGACTCAAACATGTCTCTGGGCAGCCTGTTCCAATGCTTGACAACCTTTTCAGTGAAGAATTTTTTCCTAATATCCAATCTAAAAATCCCCTGGTGCAACTTGAGCCTGTTTCCTCTTGTCCTATCACTTGTTACTTGGGAGAAGAGACTGAAATTTGAAATAATGTATTTTTTTACTTTAGATGTTCCTCTCAGAAGTCTTGGGAAAAGATTGATTAATATAAGACTTTCATTTACTACCAGAAGAAGCACAGCAGAACAGCAGGTAAATAATTGAAATAGATATTATTAAGCAGAATTTTCTGTATCTGGTTTTGTCCTCATTAGTATTCTTTCTATATACATGCATGAGTTATTTGGTTTTGGTGTTGGGTTTTTTTTTTTTTTTTCCTCCCCTGTATAACAATACAACTTTGCACTATACATTAGGTATTAGGATTCTGTGATTCCTTCTATTGTATGAACTACAAAAAGAATATTAAAAAATCACCCGTATTTTCATGGGATTTGGAAAAAAGTGTCCATTCATGCAATGAGACTGTAAAATACAAGTTAACCTGCTTGCTTAAAGGAAGTATGATCACAATATCACACTGTCTCTTGGATGCCTCTGAGGAAAAATGCAAACTCCACTCTTGTTATTTTATTTTGTGTTTGGAATTTGTCTTGGCATTGCAATTCATCATGAAAACAGAAGTTCCATTCTTTATTAATTTCTGTTTCTGTTCCTGGACTATTCAGAAAATAAGTTATGTAAAATAACATCCTGAGTGGCAATTAATAAGAAATTGTCTGCCTGGAGGAAACAAAAACATCTACATGCACTCTGTTTTGTTTGCAGTTATGCTATTTCCATGGGGAAATTACAACAGCTAAATCACAGCACATAGGATAGATTAATCTATGAAGTATGTTCACAGTGTTGCTTTTCACATCCTTTTTAGTGACAGGTGTTACAAGTGGCCATTTGAAGGCAACGTGGGAATAATTTTCCATAAGAGATATAAGTTCCTTAAAATATTCATGTCACACAGTCCTGTCTTGACAAGATGTTATTCAATCTCCGTGTCTATTAAACAGTCCCTACAGCAGGAAAACCAGGAGGAGTTGCAGAGGTTTACTTTTTGGTGATTGGTTTATCCTTTTTCTTTTTTCTTAAAAAAAAAAGTAATCGGGCTGAGATTATTCTTATGTTTTGGTGGCTGAAAGAGATGCATCACAAACACCAGTGTTAAAAATGCTTTGCATTTACCCAGTTAGTCATTATTTGTAGTACTGTGTAGAGGAAATTTCTTTATCTTTTAAAAACAGTGATTATATATCAACAGCAACACCATTTTTAGTGGGTGGGGTTTTTTTTGCTATATACTTGTTTCTTAAGCAGATTTGAAAATTTTAGATATTATTGTCATTTAACAAGAAAGGGAGTGGTTTATAAAACTGGTCTCAGGAGTGTTCAATTTTTTTACTTCAGCCAAGACTGTTTATTCAAAGAGAATGAAAATTTTACATTCCTTTTTGTCGTTTCTAACATTTGGAGTCTATAAATTGAACATATATGTCTTGAGTTAAATCTTAGAATTCATCTTCTCAAAAGAAGAAAAATAGATAGCTTTTTGTCTCAGCCATGGTAATCATAATCGTAAGTGGAGGCAAATAATGTAATACCAAAGGAAGAGAATACTAATGAGGTATTTCTTCCTGTTCTCTGGAATTTGCAGCAGTTAATTATATCTACCATCAAAAGCATTTAATAACATGTTATAAATGGACATGAGATCTGATAAAAGAGGGAAGATAGCATATGCTGGAGCTATATTACTAGGTCGTTAGAACATTCCCTACAAAACTGAAGTTTATTGTAAAATTCTAGCTTAACCAGGCCTTCCAGAGACTCTGAACTCCATTTCTTTCCAAACTTCTTTACTTACTGTGAATTCATTCCTCAGTATAAATCCCATGACTAATTCTGGGAGGAAAGACTAGAACTCAGGACCACTCTACTTTTGAACTAAAAGTGACATCGTCAAACTATGGAGCCAATGACATTTTTTCTGCTCTGTAAGAAATTTTGCATTCTTCCTTTCCATAGTTTTTACACTATTTGCTGGTTACCTTCATGCTGGGTTTGTGAATATTGTTTAGAGGAACTAAATTGTCCTCTGGAACTGTGCAGGGAATGAATGTAAATGGGCTGGTATTGTGAATTCTAGTCAGAATGAAGTTGACCGTAGTCAACAAGGACAAGACATGCAAAAATTCCTTTGGTGACTGAAGAATCTTTATTTATTGTGCTTCCCTTTCTCACCCAGAAAATAAAGAGAAGGGTGCCTTTTAGTAGTGTTGGTAAGAAAAATACATTAGGAAATTTAAGGGGTTGAATGAGAGCTTTTATCTCCTAGGTAGTCAGGTTTTAAGGTTTTGGGGTTGGATTTTTGTTGACTCTCGAGGAAGAGACCAGCTGGTCTGGTTATCCAGAATCTGATTAGTCTATAAAAAGATAGATCTAATTAACTTTTAACAGCATATTTATAAGTATGCTGTGAGTGGAAATGCTTGTCTTGAATAAACAATTTTATAAAAAATACTGTTTCATTGTCTTAGTATTTTCCAGTAGATTCCTGAAATGTGTTACTGAGGTGCCTTTTTTTAATTGGAAGTATAAATTTTTGTTTTTCCTATGAATCAAATGCAAAATATGTGTAGTTCTTAGCCTCAAAAAATCTAGAGAGAAGTTTGAGATTCTATCTATTTTCAAGGTTTCAGTTTCAGTTAAAACCACTTTGAGAAGCTAGTGCTTTATTGTCCCATTGCAACAGCACATCTGGGATCACACAATTGTATTTCAGGTGTTCATGTGACCATCTATATAGGCACATTATGATCTAGTCTTTTAATTAAGTTATCAGTATTTTTCTTCAGTGGAACTTTGCCTTAGACAATACAAAAGATGTTGGATTTTTCTTCATAAGCAGCTATTCATTATTTATGTTTGGTTTTCTTTGCTTAGCCCATATTATTCTAACTCTGTTCTGGACAGCCAATTACTCATGTTCTCACATTAATTATCTGTGGTGCTCATCACCATATCAATGTTATTTGAATCGTTTAAAAATATTGATGAATTCATATGCATAAAAGTTCCTGTACAGAGAAGAGACATTATGAGTATGAGTAGTATTATAGAGATGTTGAGAAAGTGAATTTAGTAGTTTCCACCAGAATTTAATGACGGATAGCCATAGTCATTTTGTTTCATGAAGGATTTTGACACCTGACTTCTCCCTAAACTTGCCTTCCTTCAATTTCATTCCTCTTCTAAATTAAAACCATAAATAACAGGCACCACTCCATATTTTAGTCATGAGAAAGACCCTTCTTTTTTGTGGTTGCCAGAATCACCTTCAATATTGTCTGTTGCACAAAACGTTCTGTGTTCTCCTATTTCCTTTTCAAAAGACTTCCTTTGGAACTATGTCCAGTCTTTAATATAAAGTGAATATGGGAATCAGGTTGCCATAACAACAGGGATGCAAAACTATCTAAATATATATTACATATTTTGAATACAAGCAGACTTTACAAATGTACTGTTCTGGCACATAATGATACATCTACCAGGAAATCAAGGAGTGTTCCCTTTCAGTTGCACAGTATTTAGGAAGAATTCTCTGTTTCTATATTTAAATCTATACCTATCTATGAGTTTAAGTCAACATCAATAATGGCAGCACTGGCATTGCTGGAAGAGTAAACACTTATATAGCATCAGGAGGTTTTCATTACCTTGTTGGAATGATCAGATGTTCTGCAGAGGGACACAAATCACTATTTTTCCTGACAAAAAATGGAGCAAATACTCACAAATCTTTATGAAAAAAATCCTCAAAACATTCTCAGAAACTTTATACTTCCTCTCAAGGCATAACATCCTTTTTTTAAATTCAAATTGCAAGCAGTCAGGACATATGTATGACTCACTTGCCAAATTTCACTTTTAAAAATCAAAACCACTTAGTACTAAGCAATAAAAGTGTTAAAAATCAGCATATTTCTTATGGGTTTAAAATAGAACTAACTTACTCAAGAAATTTCAGGGAGGAAAAATGTCTTTTCCTAAGATCATGTTGTAGCCTGAAGCAAATTCCTCTAAGCACACTGTCTGAAACCAGGTAGATATTCAAACACCAATCTTAGTTTTTCAGAGCTCTGGTGATACATTCCTATGTTATGTCCTGTTCTTTATCTGTAAAAAGTCAAGAATTGCTTTGCCATGCTATCTTTAACACTGACTAAGAGAATATTTTATCTGTTTAACAGAATAGAAGGCATGACAATGCAGAAAAATTGTCTATCATCTTCAAAAACAAACTATTCAAGGTAAGAATATTTAAGAGGAAAACCATGGAACCTGTGGATATCTTGTAACAGTAGTATACACATTATTTCATCTTCTGACTCAGGCAGTAAATCCCAATTAGTGAGCATAATATACCTGATGAAATGATACATGATAGTTAAAGCATATTTTGTTGTCCCTTGGTTATGAAATCCTGAACCGTATATCCATTCCTTGGAAGTATACCATACATGTATATTTTATAATCCTGAATGTGTCTTCATTCTTAGTTGCCTTGAAAGGGAAGAATGTTATATTAAAGTTTCAGAAAAAAACTAACAAAAAGAAAAAGAAAGCGATATCACTTTTCTAATGTTATCCTGCTCATGTAAGGTTTTAAGCTGACAATGTGGCTTATGTTCATCTGTTCTTGTCAATCCAAAAAGAGAAAGACTGCTTAAAAATACAAATTAAACAGAATAGCAACTCAGGGACAGAGATAATAAGTATTTCTTGGAAACGTTCTAAGAACTGATACAGCTGGGATGAAAATTAAACTAGGTTTTATGCTTTTTATTTTGTTTAAAACAGCAGAGATAAAACAAATGGTTATTGAATGTGTCTCACGTATGTATAGCCAGCTCCTATTACATATATAAGAAGTGTATCTCATGCCTAATGACATTATAAGACAACAACAAACAAAATGTGAACTGAACTAAAAAAAAAAAATCGTGAATAATAAAGCATTATGCAAGGGATTATACCGTACACCAGCAATTAAGTTTCCATTAAAATATGGTTTGCTTTGAATTATGTTTCCTTCATACTTTCAGCATGTGGGCTGCTACCTGGTCCTGATGATTTACTACTTCTTCAAAAGTATGTCCTTTCCCCTTGATTTACCACCAGTCCTACCCTTCTAATAGGAATTCTCTTATTATCTTTCATAGTACAGATTAATTAAAAAAGTTAATTTAAAGTCTTCACAATTTCACTGACATCTCTGAGGCAGTACTTTCTTTTAAATGCTTTAAAGGAACTACAGGCAACTTCTTCCATTTATAGTTTGACTTGCTAGGATACTTTTGTTTTCCAGACTATAATAATGAACTTGATGATACTCCAACAAAACCTAGATAGACTCTCATAATTAAAGCAAGAATCATCTTAGTACTATTCTGGGTCTACTTAATTGTTATGTAGTCATTCCGCATATTAATATATCTTGTTTATACTGGAAATAGAGCAGCTCCTACTCATGTAAGTTTTCTTACATGAGTAAGCACATAGGTACAAGGATCACATGTATGAAGGACATACTGCATGCACTGAAATCACATTTATGTTTGAAAAAAAATCCATATAATGATAAAATCTTAAGTTACTTCAGCTGTACTGAGAGGGAACTGAAGACATTTTGTACTTCTTAGAAAAACTCATAACTTGGACAATCAGTTGTTACAATTTTCAATGAAGCTACTGACACATTTTCTATGTGTATCAAGTGTTACACAGAATTGTTAAGGTTGGAAAAGACCTCTGAGATCATCTAGTCCAACCATCAACTCCTTCCCCCCCCAAGAAAAAAAAACACTGACAAAAAACCAAAAAAACACAAACCCACAAAACAAACAACAAACAAAAAAAAACCAACAAAAAACCAAACCACCATGCCTGCTAGACCATGTCTTGAAGTACCACATCTAGATGTATTTTGAACACCTCCAGGGATGGGGACTCCACCACCTCCCTGGGCAGCCTATTCCAATGCCTCATCACTCTTTCAGTAAAGACATTTTTCCTAATATCCAATCTAAACCTCCCTTGGCACAACTTGAGGCCATTACCCCTTGTCCTGTCACTGGTTGCCCGGGCAAAGAGGCCAACACCCTCCTCACTACACCCTCCTTTCAGAAATTTGTAGAGAGCGATAAGGTNAGACACTCCCACCCAGCTTGGTGTCATCTGCAAACTTGCTGAGGGTGCACTCAATCCCCTCATCCAGATCATTGAGAAAGACATTAAACAAGGCTGGCCCCAAAACTGAGCACTGGGGAACACTGCTTGTGACTGACCGCCAACTGGATTGAACTCCATCCACCACCACTTTCTGGGCATGGCCATCCAGATAGTTTCTAACCCAGTGAAGGGTGCACCCATCCACACCATGAGCCACCAGCTTCTCTAGGAGAATACTGTAGGAGACAGTGTCAAAGGCCTTACTAAATTCGAGGTAGATAACATCCACAGCCTTTCCCTCGTCCACTAGGCGAGTCACCTTGTCATAGAAGGAGATCAGGTTGGTCAAGCAGGACCTGCCTTTCATGAACCCATGCTTGATACTTGATTCAATGGCATTAGACATCTGAGTCTCACATCAGTTTTTTAGCTGCCTCCCCAATGCAATACCAGTCTCCTATAGGTTTTGTGCCATATCTACTAGAACTTCACTGAATATCTCAAACACCGCAGGGTATCTCAGATGTCACCAGACCTCTATGTGTAGGCAGCAGAATTGATCTCATGATGTAAAAATAACTAGTCTATTATACTGGGCCTTTTTAAAAAAAAAATCTTAGCCATTTATGAAGAGATCAGAAAAAGTATTCCACATTTTGTTAGAATAAGAGCAGTCTGAAAAAGTTTCTTTTAATCACAGAAGATTCTGATGTAAACTGATGTGAACTAATATAGCAATTTTGTCTCTTTGAGGTGATTAAATATTAGGTGAACAGTTGAAATATAAGAAAAGGTATTAAAATACAACTAGCATTAGACATGATATACTTGTTAACATTAAAACTATATTATTCTGATACCTACATGAAAATATGTAGGCATCAGAATACAGACATCAGAATAACATCCAGGCTCTTATCCAGTTTCTGCAGAACTCAGGTGGACACAATTGCTTAGAGTGGATTTATTTTAGAATGAGTTAGCACATTTCACAGCTGAGATTTACTACAACTGCTGCTGTTACTTTTACTACTGTTACTACTACCTCTACCACCACTACTACTATTATAACTACTTAATTGCTTCTTATGATGCTTTCACTGGAAGCTAAAGCAGTTTCTAACACCGAATTTGTCCACATCAGTGGTATTCATAGAAACATAGAAAAGTTTGGGTTGGAAGTGACCTTTAAAGGTCATCTAGTCCAACCCCCCTGCAATAAGCAAGGACATCTTCAACTAGATCAGATTGCTCAGAGCCCCATCCAACCTGACCTTGAATACTTCTAGGGGTGGGGCATCTACCAGCTCTCTAGGCGAACTGTTCCAGTGTTTCATCACTTTCAGAGCAAAAAATTTCTTCCTTATATACCCTCATCTAGTTTAACACCATTACCCCTTGTNGTCAGACTCTCTTCATAGGAGAGGTGTTCTATTCCTCTGATCATTTTTGTGCTGAAACAGGTCCATATCTTTCCTAACCCCACATTTTGTTTTCCTTCCTCCTGTATTCCTTGTAATAATCACTTTTCTGAATAAAAAATGTGCATGTTGTCTCATGAAAAGGACAGAGAAGTTAATACAATGTAGCAACAGTAACAAGGATGATGTTCTTTGGCCATTCTTCAATTATATCTGTGAGTTATTAATTTTGGTCAGTGTAAAATCCATTAGGTAAAATGTAGGCAATAAGTTACAGGTAATCTTGATGTAGGCTGTTTATTAATAGAAATTTTCCCTAGAAAAAGTTTAGAGTATACTGATTTATCTGGTTATTTACACTTTGAGTTTTGTCTGGGTTTTAATATTTAGTTATTTGTTATGTATTAATTCCTTTCATTGTTGGGTCACTGTTATTGTACTCAAGCTATAAGCTTAGATTTGTGTGCCCCTTTTACATAAAGAGAGAATAGTTTGAGTCTAAAAAAATCTTGACCTAATGTAAAGTTATGAGAGAACAGCCTGAAGAAGGTATTTATAATGAATTAATGAAGTGATTCATAAGACAGGAAAAATAATAATGCATAAACCGAGAAAACTGATTTAGTGAAATACCTATCAAAAATAATTCTTCCCTAGAAAATGACTGTGCCATTTGAAACTTGCAGCACTCTGCAAAGCACTTTCAGAACTACTTGCATTTAGGCTTAGAAACAACATCAAAATACTGCAGTATCCAAGTGAAAGTGACCATTTATAGCTCTTATGAAGTAGGAATGACCAAACCCAGTGATACGTTAAAGCACAAGGATGTGCTTGAAGTCATCAAACCATGACATAGATGACCAAACTGACCATTAATTAGGTCTGAATATTTGCAACTCAGAGCAGCCTGGACTTTCAGCATTTCAACTTCTGGTGGTACAGAGGTTATGGGTTCCTTTGAATCTTATATTAAGTAATGCAAAAGAGCTTCCATCTCACATACATCAAAAAAATGGTAAAATAGAAATTGGAAACATCATGTCTGCCTGATATCAATGTTCTCGTGATTATCTAGTGCACTAAACCATCGGTTCATAAAAAAAAACCCAATTTTTGAAACATTAAGCTGGAGAGATGACTGATATCTTTCATTCTGAGAAGCTTCTCCATCTTTTTTAGTAAAATCTGACACTGTACTTCTAAGAAATGGGTGTCCTAGAGACAGATGAGGAAACCCTGGTTGGCATACAAGTCAGATCTTCAGCAGGAGAGGATAAGAGAAGCCGTCTTTGATTTCTGCTTTCCTCTGTGTATTTAACTTTGTAATGTAAACTAAATAACCAAAATGTTGCTTCAGGGACTTTAGTCTCAGCTGACATAAGAATTTCTCTCTTTACTTTCTTCTGGACCCATACAAATGTATTCAGAATGCACAATGGCCTAGATTCAGAAGAAATTGTGGAAAATTTTTTGTTGACTACTGTCAACACCTTAGGTGTGCCAGCACTCCATTTCTTGGTAATACTTTGTCTACTTCTAAGTACCTACTTCACTCCCATTATACCCTGGGTAACAGAGAAAACGTCTGTAATAATTTTTAATTAGCAATTAAAATTAAATTAAATTAATCTTCCCTAAATTTAATCTGTTTTGCCCATGATGGTAATTTGTGAGTGATCTCCCTGTGTTTATCTTGACCCTTGAGCTTTTTAATTTTATTTTCTCCCCCTGTCCTGTTGAGGAGGTGGAGTGGGAGAGCAGCTAGGGGAGGGCCTCTGGTAGCCAGCCAAGGTCAAACCCACCACAAGTAGGTAATCATAGAGAATGACTTTACGCATAGAAATTAGGCAGTTGAAATTTTCCACATTTGAACACTGAGCATGTACATGCATCACAGAAATCCTTAAAATATAAAAGCATTAATCTGGGAAACATGCCAACAGCAAATGATAAAGAAACTAATTTCCACATAGAAATTTTTCAGTAATACCAGTAATTTAGTACTGAGGGGACAGTAGTCATATTATAGTTTTAAGCTAATATTACCCCCATTTCCAATTCCTTGAGAAGTACTCCATTGTCTCATGGTAGAGATCTCTCGAAGCTATAACATACAACTCAAATATAATACTGTCAGTTCAATGAGAAGGCAATTAGTAACAACTGTATGTAATATACACAACTTTGCTGCCCTCACTGAAGACTCTGTGATAAGTTCTTTACACATAAAATCCTACCAGTATTCATCCAAAATATTTCTACAAATCTGGTTCTCTCAATAGAAAATATTATTATCAGTTATAGTTCTGTAAATACATTACTACAAAAAGAAAACAAATAAAAAATAGGAAAAGAAATAAAAAGAGCCTAGCAAATTGATAACTGGTAATGTTACTTCTTCAGTAACTTGTATGAGCAATACCTAGCAAAAGCTGAAGTTTGCAGGACATAACTTGAAATAACCCCAAGTACTAAATAGTCAGTAGTTTACCAACTCTTTAGAAGTAACTAGCTTTATGAAGGGAATTTTTCTGGTAGGAAACAGTATGATTTAATATGTAGTAACTTTCCTTGGGTGAAGTATTGTGTTTTATCCAGTGTTAGTTTCCTCAACCTGAAAACTGCAGGGTGATCTCACTTTCATGTATATTTCAGAATCATTATTTTATAATGCAGTATTTTTTCCTCTTCATTTCAGTTACTCTAATGCAATGTAAAGAACAGGAATTTTCTAGAAGCTCATGCACTCTTTTCCCCGGGACTCTGTTCATATGGAAGGACAATTGCAATATTTCACACAATGTGCAAACTTTACCTACATTTACCTCTCTTATTTATGCTCCTGTTCTCTTCTAGTAAAGCAACTATGTAAGACACCAGTTGACATTCAATGAACCATAGGGTGTAACTATATTGCTGAGTATTATTTCCTCTGTACATTGTCTTTTAAAAGCAGACATACTTGACTTCTATTGAAAAGTGACCTCTGACACAGACTTAGAGGGAGGCATATTAGAAATGACATCCAGAAATACCCTTCTTTTATAAAATTTTTCACTTCCTATTGTAATATAATATACTTCTTTTAAAAAGACATGTTGAATATAGCTGAAATAAACCCAAATATCCTTCTGACAAAACCAAAGCAAAAAAAAGAAGACTTAAACTAGTACAGCATGTGCTTCTGCCAAGATTCTGTGCATCTGAAGTTCTTTGAAAATTTGAAATGCAAGAGAAGTCTGTCATTTCTCTGCCATTGGTACAAAGCCACTAGAAAAAAAAAAAAGAAAAAAAAAAAAGAAGATAAAAAAATACTCTAGTGCATAACTTTTCTGTATATGTGTGTTATTTTGCCATGCCAATAACATTCTCCCTTGGCAACAGCAATGAAACCATTATTTTCAACAAAACTAAAGAAAAAATCCCATCAACAGAAGAAAAAGACTATATCATATTTAAATAACTTCTCCTCTTGATTTTATTTTTTTTAATCAAAGGACTAATTTACAAATCAAATAGCAGCAGATGAGAAAACAGAAACAAATATATATTCCTAATGCTCTTCAAATAGTGGGTATAAACCATTATTATACTTGCTCTATATTTCTGATTCCAAGTGTTAAGTGATTACAAATTTGTCCAAACTTTCAGTTAAGACTGCTCTCTGTGCATTGCAGAAAAAAAGGATAGAGTCATTTTAGGGTCCACTTAGCCAATTGAACTTAGTTTCTGTAAGAGCTTGAGATAAAAGACAATATTTTCTTTAGTGCTGCTTATAGGGTTACATAGCTCATATGATTTTTTTCTTAGCTCTCAATCACACTTTTTTCACACAACTTTCATTTAAAAATAAATTAAAAAAAACCCACAAAGTAGTAGGTAATGTGCCAAAGTAGTTCAAAAAGTAAACTAGAATTTTAATTCTACTTTATTGTCAGATTTACTCATACCTTGTAACAGCCTCAGATTCATATTCTTATAGAATATTCAAGGCAGTTGAAAGAAACATTTTTACATAACTGCCTGTGCTGATGGCAAAAATTCTGCTCATTAGGAAGTAAATTATAGATTGGAATGACATTTCCCTTATCTATGCAGTTTGGCATATGGGTATTGGGGAAATTTTGAAGTCTGGTGTAAGTAACACTTTGCCTTAATAATGAAAAAAGTTTAAAAATGGATACTATGTTTTGCTTTATACCATTCAACTGGAAAATGTGTCAGTAATCATACTTATTGAATGAGAATAAACCAGTTTTTGTAAATCAAGACTAAAGTCTGTGTTCATTCCAATGAATTTTGCAAACCTAACTGTGTTTTGTATCCTTCTTTCAGCTATTGTTAAAGTCAAAGGAGAGAAACATACGCCATGACAAGATGATTTTGGGAATGATTATTTCTTTCCATTGAGTACAATGTGAACCCAGAATAATCGATGTCTAATTGATATCTTGTTAAAATTCCTGAATTTATGTGAAGAAAATCTGGGCTTTTATATCTGTAATTTAATGCTATTGTTAATTTTTTTCTATTTATTAAAGACATTTTCTGTTTCCATACTTAAAGGTACAATGGGTGATAAAGGAAATTATGCCCAGCTGCTTGTAAAAATTCTTGGATCCAAGGCGACTCCATGACTCATTTTCCCCATGGCTTTAATTAACATAACCATTTCTTTTTATCTGAGAGTGACATTGAGATTCTTAGAAAAAATGAGCTGTGTAAATGCAGTGTATCGATACAAGTATAATTATTTCAGATTATTTTCCTGAGACCAGTGAGGAATTCTCTGTACATTTACGGTACAGAGGGAGAGAAACAGTATATGTACCATTGTTTAATTTTATGAGACAGAAATGATAGCGTAAGAAAAAACGGAGTAAAAGTTTGGTGACTATTTTTTTTTTGAGCTCGCCATCTTCAGTTTCATTCAGTGCCCCTTGTTCTAGTACTGAAGAGACAATAACATAGTCATTTCTCATTTGTCAACTCTCCAATACAAATAACTTTATAGTTTTTTTCACTTCTTAATCTAGAGGTCATTTCCATTTTCATCAGCTCAGTTTCTTGCTATCATGAGGCTGGAGATGCTGGTTTGTAAATTGAAATATTATGTAATGTCCCTGACAAACTTGTTTGCTTTTCTTTCTATTTCTCAGCAGCAATGAGGCAGCTTTCCTAATAGTTGAAAGATATCCCCAAAGATGATGTTCATCAGTTTTTCCCTGTCTTCCTGAGTACCTCCTGAGCAGTCCTCATGATCTTGAAATGTGGCCTTTTGTCTCTGAAAACCATGCTTACTTTACATAGTATGAACATACATGCTGCTACTAAAGGATCAAGTAATAATTCTCACAATACTCATGAGCTGGAACCTTCCCCACTCCTGTCTCTACTAGGTGGACTTCTGCTTGCATTCTTTTGACTCCAAGAAATCAGTTGTTGCTTTAGTTTGCCCAGCATCTGGGTGATCTGCTACAATTCTGAAATATATACGTTTGAAGAATCAGCATATCACATTGTACTATATTTTCCATTCTGGATAGTATCTTGTATATTTCTTTTAGAAATAATTACAAAATCCTTACAGATTACTGAAACTGTATAATGTCTGTTAGTGAAAGACAATTATTGTCATGTGTTATAGAGTATTAAGTGCTGTGCATTTTCACTTGTCTTTCCACAGGAGGTAGAAGAATATAGATAACAGAATTGAATGTATTAAGGCTTAATATACATCACATTTAACAGAATGCATGTTTCACATTTAGCACTGTATAGTCAACAACAATATCAGCCGTCTACTCTGCTTAAACTTTCATTATATGTCTTTCAGAATAGGCAGTAGTAACTGTTCAGCGCCATATTCCATCTGGAAACAGGAGGCAGCATTGCTGCTACAACCCTATAACACTGCCAAATGATGTGATGGAATGTTAATTTTATGGTTAAAGAGCAGTAAAGCTAGATCCCATGGGATTGGTTTTTCAAAAGGAGGTATGCTTTTTCAAAAAGCTTTCAGCAAGCCCTCCAACCATAAACCTCTCTAACTCCTCACTACTATTTCTGCTATTTCCTAAAATGTCCTGCTGGTAAAGATCCTAAATAGTATTCATCTATAGTAGTGAATGCAGGATTTGGAACCATTAGCATACAGCACTATACTCTGCTACCTAATAATGAACTAGCTGAATTTTGAGAGAAATTATGTTTGTTCTGAGCTCCTCCAGTACAAATTCTTATTACAACAGAGTTATGGAACATGGAAAACTATACTTGAATATAAGATATATATGTTTTTATAGAGCTGCTGACATCCAGTTTTAGATATACAAAAAAAAAAAATCCCTAATATAAATTAGACAAGAGCATAAAATAGGTCTACTTAATAAAAAACCTGAGGTGGGTATTCTTCTTATTAAGGATCTCATAAATTCATTGTGTCAACCATTGTGAAGTCAGATTGGAAAAAGCCTCAGGAGACCCATCTAGAGGACCCCATTATCACTGAGAAGACAGTAGTAGACAGATTTAAGGAATAGTATTTCATGAAATACTGCTAGCACCATTCCTATGTCTTATCTTGCCAGTAAAGGTATTAAAACAGAAATTGAATTGTCTCACCTTCTCTGGGTACTTTTGAGTGGTAGAGTCATAGTATCAAGTTGTAAGAATTATTTCCACATGTTCCATGACAAAAAAGGGAAAAGAAAATCCTATATATATGGTTTAACTGGAGATGAGGCCAAGTTACTTTGAATTTCCTCTAGTCACCGTACCTATATTAGTCACATGAAAACCTTGCTCTCTTTCAAAGGCCTTAAAAGCTGTGCATTCTACAGATGTTATTTATGACAATTGTGTATACTTCTGCTGAACTCTGTGTGTGTATGAATATATGTCATCTATATATACAATAGAATAGAATCATTAAGGTTGGAAAAAACTTCTGACATCATCTAGTCCAAACGTCAACTGAACACCACCATGACTACTAAACCATGTCCTGAAGTGCCACATCTATATGATTTTGAATAGTTCCAGGAATGGTGACTCTACCACCTCTCTGGGCAGCCTGTCACAAGACTTCATCACTCTTTCAGTAAAG
>VZTL01040031.1:0-20937 GCA_013400535.1 Scopus umbretta
AAAAGGGTGATAAGATTTGATGTTAAAGGTTTTAATCTAGCACTTAAGAAGTCCGTGTGTTCTCCAATTTATAACTTTTAAAGCTGGTATCCTGTGTAAACTGATCCTGTAGTTTTCTTACTCTACACTGTCCCCTTTCAATACTCATCAGGTGATTCAGTATGAATCAACAGAGGTGATTCAACATAGTGAATCCCACCTTTCTGTACTACCTTTGTTTTTGAGTTTAAAAAACAAATCAAAACAAAACCCAAGCCAACTAAAAAAAAAAAAAAAAGGTAACCAAAACCCCACCCCAACCTGCCACCTTCCAAAGCCAACAGCCGTTTTGTATTTGAAAAACAAGTTGTGTAAGACACCTGGAGAATGTATATAAAGAAGGTGTACTCAGTGGCTTATAGTATTGCAAAGTTGTCAAATAGATAAATAAACAATGTCTTAAGTGACTCTTCTTAACTGCATTAATAGCTAACTCCACTCACAATTGAATTATTCTTTTAACACTTGATTTCAATGGAGCAAGACCAGACACAAATTGGAGAAATAGTCTGAATGTTTTTTTTTTTTTTAGTAACTTAAATTAAATTGTTCAGTAATACCCAATTATCCTGTTCATTTTAAGTTATTAACTATGCCCTGTGATAGCACTGGGATTTTTTTCTTTAAGTTCATGTCTGATGGGACAAATTTTTTCTTGATTGTACAATTCCACTGATTTCACCCAGCCGAATTTGGGACTTAGCATCCGCTCTACTAAAAGGGTTGTGCACCTCTTTGCTGATAGCACAAGTGACCAGGAGAATTCTTGTCTCCACATAGGCTCCAAAATTGGATGATAACAAAAGCAGCTTTAAAAAGGCCTCCAACCTGTCCTTGTATGGATGGCATAGAATTTAATGTATGTAAATAAGGTATATATTGCCCAATTCTTTCTGACATTACAAAACAGAGTTGATGTAAGAATTTTTCTTCTAGTTTGTCTAAAAAGAAAGTTGGCTCATGCAGAATAAGAACTAAATAGAAACAAAAGTTGATTTCTCGATCAGATAGATCTTATAAATCAATCCAGAGACTTATTAACCTTTTGGGTTTGGGAATCATGACAGTTAAACTTGTTAGTAAAATTGTGTTCACCCTTTGAAGAGAGTATGCAGTATTGGCTGCAAGAATAGATATTCTCTCTCATTTCTTGTAGAAATGTGTGTGTGTGTTCCTTCGTGAGTTTTGTGGTTTATATAATTGGGGTACCATTGAAAAGGAAGGCTACAGTGGAAGCTGGTGAGGTGGGGAAGTGGAGAGCAGTCTGCTAATCTCTTCAGTCATAGGACAGAATGTTATATATAATCTAACACGTATATGATGATATGGTATACATTAACATATTTACATATTACATATAAATGTAATTATAATGCTAGTAGGAAGCTTAATTCTGCAAGGAAAGGAAAAATTCTCTATTTAGAAGTGTATTAGAACATGTATGTTTTTGATACACCATTTTAATGTTGAAGGCTACGGCTACATTATAATTATTCCAAAATGCCATTGCAAACCAGTGGGAAACTACATTCCATAGGATTTCTATGGTGACTACAGAGAATTTGCTCCATTGCTTCCACAGCAACCAGTTGTAGCTTATAGTAGCTTTAGGACTTATACATGGAGCTATGCAGTTCTACTTGCCTTTGAACTGTAGCACTGAAAGCAAATGCAATATAAATACAACAGCCAATATATTTTATAATCTGTAGACTTTATCAGAACATTTATAGTTTGGCAAACGTAGCAGTAGAATCTGGAAAAAATGCAATATCTTGAAATTGTTTTCTTATGTCAATCAAATTGTACAATCGTTTCTTCTCTTTGCATTTGAAAGAAACACAATCCTTGCTTCTCTGGGCTTTTACTAGTTGTAAACGTTGATATTACAAGGGGAAAAGTATTTTGTTTAGACCACGTTTATCTAGGAGGCATGTTTGCTTTAAGTTGGTGTTCAGGCTCTTTACCAATTTGAAAGGAAAAATAGTATGAAAGAATGACTAGCCTTACTGCTGGATTCATAAATTTAACTTCCCTTTGTGTATGGAATGAAGAGATATATCTTACTATTTCATAGCTGACAGCATGAATGGTGTAGATTGTCATATTTGTAATGTGAGGGGGGGGAAGTTAATACCATGTAGCATGTAAAACAAAAATAAAATGGGCAGTGCATTGTATACAAGGAAAAGAGGTTAAACTGATTGCTAGGTGGAGATTAAGGATCAATTCTGTTTTTATGAACTGCCACTCGCCTTACCTAGGATTAGGCTTTGGCATAACTTAAGTTGAAGATCTCAATAAGTTTTATTTGGCTGTCAATTTAATTTGATGCAAGCTGATGAAAGTTAAGTCCAGTTCTACCAAAGGAAAATCAGTAGTGTGTATTAAACTTTGTTGAAAAATTTGCTCATGACCTCATTCTTTAAGAACTTTTATATGTCATTATTTATGTAACATGCACATTTGTTTCATATTCCTGCTCTCCTTTGAATTTAAACTTCATTTCTGCATGTGTCATGGTTTCTTATTCCAACTCATGGTGTCACAAGTAGGAGCACTGGATAGCAAGGAAGGGTGAATGGCATGTATCCAGAAGCAGTAGGGCGTTACATGTGTGGAGTGAAAAGTAAAAACTTTTCATACAAGGGAAAAATAATTGCAAATAAATGGAAACTTTTTAACTTGGATAACGTGCATGGTGGATGTGCAAAGTGGGTGAAAAATAGAAAATAGAAAGGATTTTCTCCATTGTTCTGAAGACAGAAATGGAAACATGACCTGTGGACAACACTTCAGGTGTGTTGAAACCTTTCTTTAAATCTGCCCCATCTCAAATTTTATTCTGAAAGTGTGCTTGCCAATTGCTAAATGATAAAAAGCTCTGCTGAAGTTTTTTTGACTTACCTCTCAAAATCAGTTGAAAACTATGCTCATAACAAATTGGAAATTATACACAGAACATAGTTTACTTTGGAAAGGTTGGAAACTTTGTTTTTCAGTATTTTGGGAGTTCTGTAGCCCTCTGGTGGAATGTAAGGAGAATCTACATGTTAAATATTTGATAATCAGTTGTTATTCAGTCATGTTGTACCAGATAGCTGAGTAATACATTCCTTCCCTAGTTGTTTATACAGGAGTGGTGTAATCAGCCATAAAGCCTAAGTTTCCAAGTATTGCTTGAAAAGTCTAGATTGTCTTTTTTGTTAGTTTTGTATCTTGCAATAGTGTGGGACACTAGCTAAAAAGTTTTAAATAAGTGGACTGGTTGGGGAGACACTGCTTGATGAGAAGGTTAGCAAGGAGTTTCCATGTCCTTACCAGAAAAGTTCAGCCTTCCTGATCAGAGATGTTCAGTCTGCGTCCCTGAAAAGATGGCTCTGTTAAGAATAAGTGTTGTATTTGGTCAGGAATTGATACTTAGTTCTGACAAGAATTTTTAAATTTGTTTTTTCCTTGCTGAGAGAGTGAGTGAAAAGCAAAATGTCTTCCAGGGTGCTGCTCTGATAACAGGAGAAGAATAAATAGTGACATATTAGTAGTCATGCAGTCTTAATAAGACAAAGTGGAAGCCGGTTTCCTTGTAGCTAATATAGCAGAGGTGAAGAAGAGCACAGCAATAGCAGGCTTCTTTGAGGTGGAGGTAGGGGACAGCCATAGCAGAGGTCCTGCAAGAAGTGGTAGGGCATTACCAACTTTTCAGGTAGCATAGCCTCATTGCAGTTGATTTTTAGAGAAGACGCTGGAACATGACTCCTGTTGATGTACATGGAAGGGGTCATGTCAGAGTGAATAGAAGGGCAAAGGAAAAAAATCATGGTAGTGGAAGAATAAAAAAAAATCGGAGTTGCGGGAGTGGGGAGACTTGCTGAATACCTGCATGAGAATGAAAGGAAGACAAAGTAGTTGATTCTGGTGGGAAGAAGCAAGTGATTCCTCTGGGGCTGGGCCCTGAACCCTGGTTTTAGAAGAGCTGTGTTTGGAAAGATGAGAAATATGGGTGCTTTTTGGGGAATGAGCGTTCTGAAAGCAGGACTTGAAAAGTACTCTATTCTTGCTGCATGGCCCAGCTGGTAGAAGAAAAAAAACCCCAAACAAATAGCTGGTGAATCTGAAATTTCAAAGAACTGGCAGTAGGAATTGCTCACAGAATCTCAAATTCTGCAGCATGGGAGTTGGTGGTGGCTGGGAAAAGAAATAAATGGCAATTCTAAGTAGTCCAACCCTTCTCATTGTGGACCTGGTGGATTTTAATAGTTTTAGTACTTGGCTGAAAACAATTTTCGTGATGGGTTTACAGACATATAGGATGTTTACCAATGTTCCTGGTCTCTGGAATAAATGAGTTATCTTTATTAGACAATAGAAGCAAATTCTGTGCTGTGGCAGAAGAGAGGCAAACTGTAAATTCAAACTGGAAAGAGGGTAGACCATCACCACAGGGTAGGGTTTTCCATATTCTCCATTTCTCTACTACCAATGCAGTTTCTACAAGAGTCTAACATGTTTCTCACAGAATGTATCTACTCAAAAGAGTTTCAGAGCACGATAAGGATCTTGAAATAGTTGTCAGGATTTCTTGTGTGGACATTAGCTGTGTGGTGCAGTGATTCCATATGACTCCAATCCCAGTCTAATTAAGATAAAACAATCGGAACTGGGAGGTCAGTGCAGTTGCAAATAAAACATGACCATTGAAATAGAAGCTTATCCTGATATTGCCATGTGGGAAGAATGCTTTTAGGTTAATGCACTTTTGGAAATGCTCCATTCTGATATTTGAAGTGACGTGCAAAATATATATATACTCGTTGAATTTCCAGGTGCTACAGACATCACTGAGATGCCCTGCTGTATTTATTTGATTGTTTGAAATACACACAGCGGAGTTGTTCAAAAGAATAGTAGTTTGTCTCTACTCTCCCCAGCTCACCAGCACTCTCCACCTCCCACAGGACATTACTTTGCCTTTATTCATTTCCGTGCAAAAGAAGTTCTAAGATCTGCTAGCAGAACTTCATATCTTAAAACCATTAACACGTTTCTTTCTCTTTTGCAGAATTTCAAGACTAAATCCTTTGTTAGCTTTTACAGAAAGAAATTTAATTGCTCCCAAGCCAGGATGGTTTATGCCAGGTTTCAGCCTGTAGCCACTTACTGCCAAGTTCTGAACCCCTGAAAATAAGGGCTATAGAACTGCTGACACAACCTTAACTATAATAATGCGAATGACACCACCATAACACTAATGATAAATGGCATACATTTTAAAACATTTAAAATGATCATAGCCTTAAAGTCAAACACATCTGGGAAATATTAATGGTATATGAACTGCCCTGTGTGGATCTGAATTATGAACAGCACAGAGATGGAAAGAGATAAATTGCATAATAAATCACTTTACTTATTGTATTGTTTACTTTAAAAAAACCATATATACTTTCTGTTTATGCAGTATGTCAGCTGTTTGAAAAAAGATTAATAGTTCTGAATTCATATTTATTCCTAAGAATGAATATTTAGCACTCTGTGGTGTCACACTGACTTCAGAGAAATAATTACAGTATATGGTTTTACCAACAATGATGCTCAGAGGCCATTGAGTTTGTGTATTTTTAATATGGTTTTATCCTCTGATCAGTTTGTTCTTTTTCATTTCATGAATTTATAGAAGTCAGGTGTTTTTCAACCCTCCTTTCTAATGTGGCAGAAATGACATAGACAGCATTGTCCCTGATGGTGCTAAATGGATAACTGAAGAAAGTATTTTGCAGTGTTTCATCATTTCCTGTATTATAACACTCTAATTCTCAAAACGTGTATAATAGTTCTAGATTTTGTTTTTTTCCAAATGTCACTTTGCCAAACTGATTAAGCACAAAGGATTCGGGGAGCTTTCCTAATCTATCTTATCTATAAGAATGTTGGTTCTGTGCAAGTAAGTCAGGTGGGCTTATTTTAAAATGCTTCGCTGGGTACTGAAATAAATTTTGTGGATCAATTTGAGATGTGCACATGGAGTATAAAGATTTTTCAAGGGGCTGTCTATGGGCCAAAAGCCCCACAGTCAATTTAGACCCATCATGGTAACGTCACAAACATCTCTCCCATCCTGTTCATGCATGGATCGGATTGTGGTCCTCCGATTCTTATCCTTATCCTTTTTCTTTTCTAACCCCACCGCTTCCTCCAGCCTCTTTATTGAAGAACACTGATGTTTTGGTTTGGTTTCTTCTTCAGCCTTTCCCCATGATCATTAGCTTTGCCTAGGCCTTCGGGTGGACTCTCATCTCTTTGCTTCAGGTGTTAAGGAGCCCAGCACAGAAGCTTTCTTTAGCTAGGACAGATTTAAAGGTGACAGGCAACATGAAATCTTTCAGGCATCATTTTTTGCTAGGGCAATTGTATACATGGAGGAGTTAGCACTATAGAGGCAGTGAACATTGAGCACTGAACAGTATTTTAATACATTCAACACAATAATTGCTTTTTCCTTCTTGAAAGCATGAATTTTACTTTTTGTGTGTGTTTTTGATTTTTGTCTACTTCTGATGTCATTTGTTCTTTTGTCCACAGTGTAGGTGCTTTTTGCTCTTTGGCTTCTTCAGATGCTTCTCTCGGAACTAATGCTTTTTCCTCTGGTCTTTCTTGTCCTATTTTTGTTTTGAGTTGGCTGGCAACATTTAATTCTTCCCCCGCTGACAACTCAGTCTGGAAATTTTGTTTCCAGCATATCATTTATTAAATCTGCTATATTGAAGAGCTAGGCAAGCTCCTCCCCTCTGTTTCCTGCTGTCTTTAGAAAATGCTTTATTTCTTATGGAAGATGATATTCTTGGTCACCATTTTTCATATAGTCTTAGAACAATAACAGAATGATAGGAAATGTAAGAAGAATCAAACCTAATAAATATCATAAGGCTATGAGTTTAAAATGTGCTATTCTCAAATAGCATTTTTTTTCCCCTACCTTTTTTTTTCTTTAAGGGTACTTTTTAAAAAAAGTCATAAAATATAGAGCATCATTTTCTGCTTCTCTGCTTTTACTGTACTGTAAAGTGTAAGTGAAAATATTTTCCTTTTGCAAAAGTATAATCTGGAGGTAATGTTTTGCTTCTCAAATGAAACTTAACTGGAAGAAACTTTTGCTTCAGTACAGAAAAGGCACAAATGAAAGTTCCGCAGAAAGATGCTAACAAAATGATTCCACAGTTCCCAGATTACTTAACTTTCAATATAACTCATAAATCTTAGACTTTCAATTGTATATTATTCTAAATATAAATAATAATAATTGTTGCTTCTTTACAGTTTATTACATAACAAATTAAATGAAGGAATGTAAGCATTCAGAGTCTTCAGAAAAGTATTACGAAAAGTATTATGAAGAAAGAAAAGTATTGTGAAAGGTATTAACATTTAAAATAGTATTTTTTTAAATGATGAATTAGTTGTTATTATCTAAAGGCCAGGTTCTGTGAAATGCAGTTTAGCATAAATAGCAAGATAGCCCTATTTAATCACACATTGTGACTTAAAAGAACCAGATCTTTAATATCCAAGTTTTCAAATAAAAGTAGCAAGACTGGCAGCTGTGCAAGATGGAATGTCTCCCAAGATATTCTTTACATTAGAAAAACTTGTTGGCTGAGATAAAGACAGTTTAATAAGTAAAGCAAAAGCCGCATACACAAGCAAAGCAAAACGAGGGATTCATTCACTCCTTCCCATTGGCAGGGAGGCGTTCGGCCATCTCCAGGAAAGCAGGGCTCCATCATGCGTAATGCTTACTTGGGAAGACAAAACGCCATCACTCTGAATGTGTCCCCCCTCTTCCTCCTTCTTCCCCCAGCGTTATACGCTGAGCATGACGTCACGTGGTATGGAACGTCCCTGGGGTCAGCTGGGGTCAGCTGTCCCCGCTGTGTCCCCTCCCAGCTTCTTGTGCACCCCCAGCCTGCTCGCTGGTGGGGTGGGGTGGGAGGCAGAACAGGCCTTGACTCTGGGTAAGCACTGCTCAGCAGTGGTGAAAACATCTCTGTGTTGTCAACACCGTTTTCAGCACAAATCCAAAAGATAGCCACATACTGGCTACTGTGAAGAAAAGTAACTCGATCCCAGCCCAAACCAGCACAAATCAGAAGGTTATTTTAAATTTTATTGCTTAAAATGTTTGTGTTTTAGATTGATTTTATGTATATTGCCAAATCTTATTGCAATGAGTTTGAGATTAATTTGGAGATTGTTCACAGCATTCTAAGTTCTTGGGTTTCTCTTCCGTTTATGGGAATTTTCACCTGATTATTCTTTCCTCATTCTCTTTCAAAAATCCTCACCAAAGTAAGAGTTTGAGTCTCTTGAAGAGTTCTGCAAATGTGTTCACACCTTGAATTATGCTGGTTGTAATACTTAAACGTACTAAAACACTGAGCTGGTGCTCCAGGTTCTGGTCATTTCCTCTATATTCTATATAGATTATTGTACACTGCCGACATACTATGTGTCTGAAATGTACTGCTTCTGCACAGGGTCCCAATAAGTCTCCGAGTACATTTATTAATTAAGAGATATATATCAAAGCCAGAAGAACGTTAACGTGATTCACAATACCCGTTAAGATGGTGTCCTGTATTTTATTAAACTGTTCACTGTATTTTTGTATAAAATGGAAGTTAGTGTGGGCTGTGGTCCAGAAAAGCACTTTAGACATGTACAAAATGTTAAACATAAATAGTTTCATTGACCTCAGTGACACTTCTCATTAGCTTATAATTATTTATATATTTATTTCTGTATTTAAACATCCTATGGAATCAAGCCCACAAGCAATGCATCCACTGAAAGGAGCCAGAATGGAGGGTAGATACCTGCAAATTTAATTTCTTTTTTGTTGCATCATAACTGCTACTCATAACCCAATGTTATTTTTTATATTTATTATAGTGAATGGAAAGGAACTGCTGCTTGGTACTCACCAATGTGTTAGAAAGGACCCAATTCTGGGTTTTTATTTAAGAAATATGAATATAGAACTAATCTGTACAGTGTTATATGACTCACAGCTTTTACTTTCTGGAACTTCAGGAGAACAACTTCTTTTTCTGAGTAAACATAAAAAAAGCATTATGATTAGTTGTGTCCTAAAGTCTGCAGTTACACAAGCTGTAGCATTTAAAAGATTAGGCCATCAGTATTATTTTGAGCGGAATTTGCAGAGCCCCTGGTGATTGTTTTCTAAAACTGTGGTTGTGACTTGGGGGGCGGGAGGGGAGGATAGGCACACACAGGTGCCACAAAGTCGTGTGTGTTTGTGGCACCTATGTGTGCATGTTGTTTGCTTCATGTTTTTTCTATATGCAGCTGATAGAGATGATGTCCCCTAAACCCCATTGTGGCCTTTATTCAGAGACCTGAGAAGTAAGTGGAAAAACTTCCGTTGACTGTAGTCTTTGAATTCTTGGCATAAATCAGTCAAGCATTGATTGATATAAACACATTTTGACACCTAAAGATTCTGTAGTATGAGTGCCTGGGAGTGATAGAAATGGCCATGGGCAGGTGGCATCACCGTTCCAAGTTTTACTTTCTCCATTTGAGTTGCTTTATAGTACGCTCATGTGTACTGTGTGCGCAGTCATTTTTCAAACACCGTGCAGCAAGCAAGCATCCAAAGTGATCCCTAAGACTCCCTTTCAAAGCTAAATAATCCAGTGTGGGGTTTTTTCTTTCTAAATTAAAAGCAAAGAAACCTGTTACATACGTACGTGTGTGTGTGTGTAGGAAAGCGTATACGTGTATACAGGTATGTGCGTGCGAATACACAGGCATGCACGCTTATTTTGACGGTAAACTGTTGCCTAAAGGAAAAAATGTTTCCTAGCCGCTTGTCACAGCTACTTCTACTCTACCGTTACAGGTGTGGCTGTAGCATCCGTAGGCACACCCCGTCTAGCTTCGACCCAGAGCAGCCAAGCTGTGGGAACGTGGATTTCGGCACATGCGAAGTGCCCAAACATGCAAATAGCCTGCTGGCTGCCCCTCTGCAGCGCGCTCCGGGCCGGAGCTGCGCAGCCTTACCATCATTCATGCCACGGCGATAGCTGTGGTCTGCCTGCGCTCGCGCATTTGCCCCCTGCTTGCTGCGGAGACAAAGCCCTGGTGGTTTACTTGGAGGCAGCGTCTTGTTACAAGTGTCTGTAAATGTAAAAACGGTCTTTTCTAACACTTTTCTACAGGGGAGAAACCACGTAAGACTGTATTGTGAACTCTAACACAGTTTCTGCGCAGCCTCCGCTGTTGGGTAAAGCACAGGAACCGCGTGGATTAATTGAATATGGGTCAAAGAACTGTATCCAAAGAGTCTACCTGTGCTCCTGCTTCTGTCATTTCTGATGCCTGAAAAGCTGTTGCCTCCACATGTTCTGCTTCAGATGCCAATGCATGCTCCAGGGAGAAGGACATACTTTGCATCTATGCATATCAAGATGAGAATAATCAATCAGTTTTTCTCCCACCCAACTAAAAAGTGTTTAGAAGATTGACGTATCAGTTCTTTTGCAGATGAACTATTTTGTGTTAACTATTTTCTGAGGATCCCCACCTTAAAAGATAATAACAAAGAGTCAAAGGTAGAATGAGATCCTGTATTTTTCGCAGTTCTATGACTTTGCAAATAGGATATGGTATAAATCAGTAAAATTAGATTTTCTGTTTAGTTAGAATCTATTTCACTGAAATAGTTCAGAATCAAAGACCTGCCTTCTCAGTAAAGGGGGAGAAAAACAAGCCTGGTTGGGCTAAAAATGTGAATAGTAAAGAATCTGACCGTGTAATTCTTTATAGCAATAGTGAAATGTACTTTCTAGATCCAAATGTTTAAACTTCAGCAGTTCTCATGCAGATTAGGTAATTGTTTGCCTAACTGCCAGCTGTGAATTCAACTGCTGGTTAACTAGCCAAAAATGCGGATTTGCAGGTGAATAGAAATACTTACACATTTTAGTCATGGTGGCGACTGCATGGAATTAAGATTTTTGACTTGCTGAATGTGTTTAAAAAGTCACACTGCTAAGTATATTGGACACGTTTTCTCCTACATTTTCATATTTCATCAACCAATAGTTTCAAGTGCATGCTTTGAAGATCTGTAGAAGTGAATGGTTCTAGAAACTGTTAAAACTCACTTTAAACCTTCCATTTTTCAGATAATAAAATTTTACCTATGCTTAGCTTATAGTATTCTAAATTAGTGTTTGATACTGCTCTATGACCATTGCTATTGATTTTGTGACCATTTTACTAAATCACCCTTCTGTGTTTGAAGAAAAAAGTTATTATTTGAAATGAAATAAGAGGAACAGAGTAGTATCAGACGTTAGCTGGACACACTTTAAGCAACCAAAAATTTGCTGGTGTATCCCCTTCTGGAAGAAGTGTATTTGCTAAAAGTGTGGAAAAAAAAATAAAATTACAACCCTTGCTAATGCCTCTATGGCAGCAAAACTGGAAAGGAAATGGAAGACTACTGGAATAAAGGCTTAACAGTTTATTCCATTTGAGGACAAATGTAACGTAATTTTTTCCTGTTTTTTCTTCTCTTGCCAATGTAGGCTAAGCTACAGTTACACAGGGTGTGGAGACAGGGGGGAAAAAGGACCCTACTAAAAAACTAATGATATAACTATTCTAACTCTTAATGCATATCCATGCTTAAGTTCTCATATTAGTGTTTTGGGGGTGGGGAGGGCTTGGTTTGGTTTCTTGCGAAGTGCTGATTTGGGGATGTCTATAAAATAATTCAAAGAATGTCTGTAAAATGTGATCAAAGAGCCATGCTAGAATTCAGGTTGGACTGAATATGGAAACTTTCTTTTTCTTTTTTCTTTTAAACCTATTCTTATTTTTTCATTCAACTAATGAGAGATTGAGCTGTAAAAAAGACTGCAAATTCTTTTTTTTTCTTACAGTCTCTAGTCTTTCACATGTTTTGTAAGTCGTCTTTTGCCATTTTGCATTATCTCCAATTAAGTAACATTTTCAGTACAATGTATTTTGAATATTCTGTATGTTCTCAGTTTTTCAAGAAATAAGCTTATACATTGTGACACATAAAACAAAAGCAGAAAAGACACAAGAATGCAGCTGTTTATTACTAGCTGATGAAGAATTAAATAACTTTTTTGGACCATCTGCAAAGCTTACTCATATGGCCTCTGCTTTTTACTGTCGTAAAATGTAGCTTTTGAATTAGTGGCGAATTGGAGCTCTGAAATTATCACTACTAATCATGTATTGTGAAAGAATGGAAAATACACTATTCACAGAATTACTAACTATTGCTTGATTTTATAGTTACTGTATTCGCTTTCTATGACACTGGCATATTCTAACGTGTCTTATCTCTTGCCTTATCTCTTCTTAATTTAAAGTGCTAGTAACGAGGGAAGGGTATGCCCCTCATCCAAGGTTAGGAGGTGAGAAGGATTAATCTAAATGGGGTCACAAGGTTTTCACCTCTCCTTTCACTATGGACTTACACCAGACAGCCCTTCACGGGGTAAAGGAGAGTCACGTGAATCACAGAGCCTTTGGAAGCAGTAGCAAGGTGGAGCAGGGATGCATATCTGGCTTTTTGTTCTGAATGCTACTGTTCTCTAGCTGAGAAACAAATTATAGGGAGCCATGGTTAAATTTTACGTCTGTGTGGGATAGCAGTAAAGGGGCAGAAGCATCCATCTGATTATGCAGCAGCCCAGCTGCAAAGGTCAGTTCAGTATCTCAGGATTGTGGGAGAATCAATTAATCTGCGAAACACATAGAAGGGAGGGAAGGACATGGGGGGATACCTCTATTGGAGCTCCCCCAATTTGATATTGTTTAGGAACTTGCTGAGGACGCACTTTGTCCTATCATCCAGGTCGTTAAAGACAACGTTAATTGATACTGGCTCCAGTATTCATCTCTGAAGGACACCAGTAGTAAATTAGTTGCCAGTTGGACTTTGTATCACTGCTTTCAGCCTTTTGAGTCTGATGGTTTAGACAGTTTTCCACCCACCTTACTGTGCACTCATCCAGTCTCTATCTCACCAGTTTGGTTAGAAGGATCTATTGGGAGACTCTGTTGAAGATGTTTGTAAAGACAAGGTAAACAATATCACTGCCCTCCCTGTACCCATCTTAAAAAATTGTCTCGTAAAAGGCAGTTGAGTTGGTCAGGCATTACGTGCCCTTGCTAATTTGTGCTTGCTGTTCCCAGTCACCTCTAGTCTTTCATGGGCTTGGAAGTGACTTTGGGAAGGATTTCTCCATAGCCTTATCGATGAATACCAGGGCTGTAATTGTGAAACTTCCTCCAACTCTATAAAGGAAGCTTCATCTACGTCCTTTTCTTCATCAGGTGGTCTGCAGAAGATTCCTACCGTGACATTACCCATGTTGCTTTGTCCTCTGATCCATACCTATAAGCTCTCAGCTAACATGTTTCCATTGTCCTCTTTTCTCCCTGTTACCTCTGAGCTTCCCTCCCTGCTGTCCCTGAACATGAAGGGATGGAGCATGCCAGGCTGCTCAGACTAGGCAGCAATCAAATGGAGCAAAGGCATGGAGGGCAAAAAAAAGGAGACGTGCCCTTGATGAGGGGGAGAGGTGCATCTTTTCCGCTATGTCCCAGTTTACCTCCCCTCCCAAATGACCTTAATCTCCACCCTTTGCTGCCAAAGATAGTCAAGCCCTTCCCGTGAGATTGTTCTCCATTTACCCTGTCTGAAGGTCTTAGAGTCAAAGGCCAGATATTCCAACTCATTATGCAAAGCCCAGGTGGGAATTTGAGAGCAGAAAAGCAGGGCAAATCTGCAAAAACACCCAAATGTATGTAACTCAAGCTTTATAGGAACCCAAAATAAGAGAGGGCGGAGCCAAATCTATGTATATGATCAAGTGTGTGTAGCACTGCACCAAATGTAGATGTTGTCTTGGAACACAGTATCTCGGGGAGCAATGCACCTCCCCACCCAGACTGAAGAGCTCACAGAAGAGGGGGAGGCACATGGAGAGGGTGCAATCTATTCCAGGGAGCTGAAATCAGCTGGGAGAGTTAGCTAGTGCTCATGGAAAGGCACGCTGACCACAGCCAGCTACCCTGACAATAAATGTTTGTAATGAGGAATGCATCTTGCACAGAATGCATTTATTTTGAGGGAAAAGGAGTAAAAGGCACTGAAAGGAGGATAGTGAAGAATATTACTTGCCTGCTGAGTGAACTTGTATCTCCTGAGAGATGGAGTACTCGGTGATCCATAAAAAGGGATTCTCCTATTACATGTGAGGGCTGCTAAACATATAGAAAAGACACTTGCCAACAGCCTGATACGTAACTGACAGAGGGAGGGGTTCTATGTATGTAGTTAGAGCACGAAATAGTAGAGGTGGATTATACCTGCCTTTCAAAGCAGCAGCCCTAAGAGCTGTGGCTTTTTCTGCTTGCACCTTCAATATCTGGGCTGGGGTGATTAAAATAAGATCTTTGCTTTTGTTTGCCACCAAAAGACACCACTGCATCTGTCCCTGTCCCCACCCTCGCCCCCCTCCAGAAAAAAAAAAAAAAAAGAANTCTCCAGAAAAAAAAAAAAAAAAGAAAAAAAGAAAAAAGAGGTAGTACAAAGATCTGATGAGGCTGACATTGTTCTCTGGTAAGCTATTTTCAGTCAGATAATTCAAGACAAGAAAAGAGAATTTCTGATATCAGTAAAAGGCTGAGTAGAGAAGGGAAAGGGGTCCAGAACAATCCCTATATTTAGGACTTTCATTTGTATATTTTCTAGCAAACTAAGCTTTTGAAATACTCTTGATTGTGGAGTTCTGTGCTTTAAGAAAAAAAAGTCTGTGTGTATTTCTGGATATGCTTCACTTGGAGGTGTGCACATTTAGGAGAAATTGAGTATTGCAGGGAACCAGATGTTGTGACAATCCCCAGCTGGGTTTTTGGCATCTAATGGCTATAGTTACCTCGTATGAGCTAGAGCAGAACACACCCTGCTCGCCTCTGGAAGTGGGACAAGCTCTGCACAGGGGAGTTGAGGCTGAGCTTTCATCCTTTATGGTTAAGTTGTACTTACGTTGCATAGAGATGGATTCTAACATAATTCTGACAGAATCAAGAACAGCAGGTTTAAAATTAGTGGAGTTACTGAATTGTGAAGAGGTATAAGAGATCATAACTGGACCTGCTATTATAAAATAGTTAAATAGCACTGACTATAAATATTAACATGAACTTTATTATATTCTAACACAAAATGAAAAATGCACTTAAATGCATGGATTAAAAGAATGCTTTTATTAATTTAAGGCTCCACAGTTCTCCCAGGACATCACAGAGTCACAAAATATGATAAAAAGCTGGCTTTACTATCAGGACCTCTGATGGCTTAAGGATATGTAAACAGTTCATAAGGCCAGACATGTTCCAACTGGCTACATGTCTGAACAGCCTTATTTGAAAATGTTATTGCATGTAACATCTAGCCATTTTTAACCAGGATTTGGCATCAGTCAAACTTTAGTTTAATGCAAAGACTTTGCTGCATACTTTAAGAAAGAAAAGTAAAAGATTCAAGCAAGAAAAGTTAAACTAGCATGGTGTGAAAAAAGCTTTCAGAACAACAATCTTTTTCTGAGCCTGGAAAGCAGAAGTAATTAATAAATTAGTTTTGCTGTATTTGTTACAAACCGCTATGAAGGGAAAGAAATCTAGTGAACGGAGGCCCTGAAGAACCTGGCATAGATCTGTTCTAAGATCCCATTAGAATGCAATTCAGGAAGTTGGCTGACGTTGTATTTGCCGTGGTTATCACTGGCATGCTATGTATAATTTATTTCTATCAGCTACTGAATAGAGATATAGAAACATATGCTGTCAATTATATTGAAATCTATTTTCTTCTGTGTCTGTGGTTTCAGTATATGGTTGAGTTCCACCAAAGTCCAAAACTGCCCCAGTATGGCCTTAGGTTACTGATGGAGCTGAGGGAGAATTTAAGATATTGACTGGCTGGGTTTATTAATGTTTAGCACTTTTCATACTTCTAAGTAAGCATTTCTAAAGGAATGGTAATTTTGGCCAGATTCCAAGTGGGCAGTTTCATTCTGGCAACCTTTATTGTTCTGACAGCTTCAGCTGAGTATGTAGTCTTGCTCCTATCTCCTTTCCTTCATGAATATGTTAAGCTGGTAGTGTTTAGAGATGCGTTCTCACTCATTCTGTGCCACGCCTGCTTATATGGGCATTTATACATCCATGTGTAAACTGGATTAAGGAACCTGTATACTAACCCAGTCAAAATCACTTAGTAATTTTAACCTTACCTATTCCCAAGGCAGATGATGGTGTGGGGTGGGAATACAGTAGCAGTGGTGAGAGGAAACTGATTTCTTTCGACTGTAATGCTAGTCTATGCCAGTTTAATGTCTTTGTGTAGCTAGGATCTTGTTGTTTATTCCTGTACACAGCTCCCAAATATAACAAATTTTCAGTAGTGTATTAAATGATATCTATATTCACTGGTGTCCAGCTGTTTCAAGTGAAGGGCTAAACATATTTCAGAGAAGTCAAGGGGATGCAGTCTGTGCTTTGAAACAGATTCCTACATCTGTTCTGTTTGCTTTGCACGGTTCTTTTTGCTTTTGTTCTTTTTTGGGAGGGGAAAAAAGGAGAAGGAAAAAAAAAAAAAAAGATATGCACCCCCACCTTCCCCGAGTGTTGTATGGAGAATTCACTAGTTAATATAGGTAGAGCTACCTTCTACACCTCGTCCCTAGTGTATGTGTACGTGTGTGCCCTGGAGTCCGAGACTGATGGGAGCTCACTATGCACCAGCAATTCCCAGTTGGCCTGTGGTGTTTTGCGTACCAGGGCTAACCCCTCATCTGTCTTTCAGTCTCCAAGAAAGCTGAATGCACTTTCTTTTCTCACGTTTTCCTTCTCACTCCCCCACCCCCATTTTCTTTGGCTGTTTTATCTATATTGGGTGAAGAAGATCCTTGAGGAAATGCTGCCTAAGACCAGGTCAACTCAGGTTTCCCCAGACTTACCGAGAGACAAGCTGAACGGCAACTGTTTTCCGAGTCATGATATGGTATGATATGCTGTGATACGGGGCCAGTTAGAAAGCTGATAAGCAGTTGTAGCAAAGAAAGGAAAGCAGCTTTTTGGAACATTCCCAGCTCATATGAGCATTGCTCCAGCAGCTGCAGTAAAAGCAGTGGGAGGCAGCATCCCATAGCAATGAGGCTGATTCAAGTACTTAGGTTTTACAAAGTATGTGGTGCAGGGATTACATCTTCAATTCAACATCAAGTACATACTTTCTTTATAGATAAGTTTTCAGGACTGCACTTTAGGTACACCAGAGCTCGGTGTCACCTAACCCACAGGCTGGACTTGCCTGCATGGGCCTGATTCATAAATTCTCATTTATTCAAGAGATCACTGTATAACCTCATTGAAATTAATGGATTACTTTTATGAATAAACTTTGCAGGTTTGGGATCTGTGGGGATTTGAAAACATATTACATAAGCTAAATCTCAGAACAGTTTTTTCTAGCAGGCTAATATTGTGAGCCTGTGGGTCAAGCTAGCATTTTGCTCTTGATTACATTAGAAATTGATGATAGGACTGCAATTAGAAACTCGGATCACTGACAATCATCTTCTGATATAGGCATTATTTGTATAATTTAAATATATAAGCATGCTCAGTGTGCCCCAAAAGCATCTGCCAAAATATGTAATACAGATTATATCATCTTTGCAAAAGGATGAAAGAATACTAGTAGCTCATGTTTTATACTCAGAGGCTGATATTAACTGCTCAAACAAGAACCGTGTTCCAATATTACAAGATAGAGTGCAGATCCAAGGGCAAAATTTGGCTGTAAAGAACTGAATAGAAATTATTCTTAGAAAGGCTTCAATTATCTCCACAGTAAAACTACTAGAATCCTCATTTTCGTCACTACAGACACTTGATGAGAGTAGCAGATGGCCACACAAAGCATCCATGCTATTTTATTTGAGATTTTAATGTAAACTGAACTCATAAAATATTTTAAATAAGACTTTTAAAATTGCACAAGAATTCTTAGTTTTCTAAGACCTAAACAAATCTTGAAGTAACCTGAAAATCAATCTTCTACCCTGATGTAACTTGTTCTGTTACTGTTATACAGTCATTACTTTTTACTGTCCAAATCTCCTCCTGATGTTTATTCTTTTTGCACATCAGGCTAATACCTCTTTTATACTGGCCATTAATAGAAGACTCTAAAGCTGTTTGGTTTGGCATTTCCATTAAAAACTACTGGGTAGACAAAGTTTCTTCTACTCGGCCAGAATTCTAGCACCTGCTTTGGTCTGTTTGTGGCTGTCACTTTTCAGGGATGCTGGAGGCAATTATGAGAGTCCTGTTCTCCGATTGCTCTACAGGAGACAGTCACAAACTGGAGGATCGGTGCATGTGGGTGTATCTTCAATAGCCCCTGCCACAGGTCATATGAGTACAATAGTCAAGATCCCATTTTGTCATGTCAGTAGTATCTGTCAGCAGGCTAGCAGTGTGGGAATTAGCATTTGCACCTTATTAAAGCGCTAGTAAACCCTGTTGCTCAGTGAAGTCCTCAAGTGCCTGGAAGGCATTAAGCATCACAGAGATCCATCGACTCCTCCTGCATTATGGGGAACTCTTCAGCTGCTTTTTCTCCCTTGCTCTTAAGAGCACGGTTTTTCCCATCGTGTGTTTTTGAAGTAGGCATTCCTAAGAATACGAATAATAGCTGTATAAGCTGAAATCACAGCAACTGCTGTTGTCAACAGTCATGATTTAATTATGAAGATTGACTCTGTGTATCTCTTCATCCCTAAGCAGAGATGAAAATATATGTGAGGTATGCTATACCCAGTATACAAAGCAGTTTAGAAAAAAGAGCAAACCTGAAGACCCTGGTGTAAAAAGAGTGCTAAATAGGCAAATTCTCGGAGTAAAAACAAAGCATCTCATAAAGGTTAATTCAACATAAGTTTATTAAAGTCAAATTTAATGTGTTTTATCTTTCTGGGGTTTTGTTCTCCATTCACTTTTTCCAGACATTTAGCCACATTGTTGAGATGAGCACATATCCCAGTCAAACAGTTATAGGATTATTAGTACATGATTCCCACTTGACAGCAAAAGGTTGGAGATTTAATTTGTTCAGCTGCTGTGAGCTTGCTGAAACAACTGTGTACCAAAAGAAGGATTGCGCACTTTTTTCTCATTTTGTTTTTCAAATATTTACTCTTATGAAATCACTTAACACTAAGGGTCTGCGTTGTCCTTTGAAATCAATGGAGTTGGGCAGGGAGATCTGGTGACAGAATTAGACTCTGCTTATATGTGTTGTTTTTTTTCTGCTGTTAATTCTTCAGTGGCAGGAGTTGCCAGGACTAGCATTTAAGAAAAACAAAAACCCTGTCACGTTTGAATTCAAAATGTATCATTTTGACTTAGATGTTTTTTCATATTACAATATTACAGTTGCTTACCTATCTTTTTTGCAGTAATAGCAACAACTTTAACTGATGCCAGATTACGTATTTATATCAGGGATCAGGCTGCAAATTCATTCTTTTCCAGAGAGGCAGAAAGATCATGTAAAACTGGTGACCACATGTTGACAGGCTGCATGATTTAAAAAAACCAGAGGCAATCATTTCAAAGAAAAATGTTTTATTTTCTGCCAGCAGAGTATAATGGAGAGAAATTGGCTGGTATTATTTTTAAAAATTGCTCAAATCACTGTAGTTAGTATAAAATTGTCTCTGGAACTATTTCCTGTAAGTTAACCAGACATATGATTGTATCCTTTCTATTTTGAATACTGAAGCTCACATTTCATCTGTCTTGTGTAGAGCCCGTCAGGTATAATAGCTCTTTGTGATGGTTCCTTCTTTTCCTCTTTCTTTTCTGTAGCTAAACCCCCACCCACAAACCTAATACAATTGCTGGTTTTAAGCATCACTCAGTAGCTATTACTAGCAGTCTAGCAGTCATTGCACCTCTTTCCCTGTCTGATGAGCTTGTAGATCTATCAACAGGTAAATTCCAGGATTAACATGCAGTGTTTATGGGTGTATATTGGTTTTATTTCCTCTTGACTCCAAAGTATTCCTGGTTTGTCTGAGGTTATCCCAGTGATGATAGGTTTTAAACAGGGTAAGGTAGCATTTTCAGACATGACTTCCAGGGCATCTTTTCACTAGGAGGAGGATTATGCCAGCACTGTGTGGTTTCGAAAATCCCGCCGTAATTTTTCTGTATGTTTTGAACATCTGTGCGCATAATAGCTTTTTGGGGTGTATCTCAGGAATTCATTATTAAAACCATGGCCATAGGAATATTTTATGACAGAGGCTCACTTAGTGTATGTGTCTGGGTATATTAAAAATCCAGTACTTGGGTAATGACTTGGAATGGAGAACACGAACAATGCCACTACTGATGTTTCTGAGACCTGAGCGTGCTGTCCGTGTTGAGTAACAATGCTTGTTTGATGGCTAACAGCAATCTGAAAGGTTTTGAGCAGCCTTTGAGGAATAATAATATTCTGCCACCAGCCCATCTGTGACAAATTTGCTGTTTGCCCTCAGTGATTCACACTGGTGCTCTTAAATACTCCCCATCCCTGTTCACCTTCACAGGTCAGCATCACAGTGCTGTAGCAGTAAGAGCACTAGGGAAGGTGGCCAAAAGGCTAGGAGAAATGCTGGTCCAAGTCAGATGAGTTTAAAAATGGAATAATTTTAAAGCATCATGCTGTGGCTGAATAGGGAGGGAATAAAGTTGTCTACATTTTTATTT
>VZTL01040033.1:2717-15227 GCA_013400535.1 Scopus umbretta
AAAAAAAAAAAAAGGTGCCCTCCATTAAGTCATGGTTTATCTGCTTAGCAGATAGACATCTGTGTTCCAGTGAGATGAGCTGGGTTTTTTTCATCCTTGAAAAGTGAAAACTGCCTTCCCTACAATTCCAGACATTTCTACTTGTGACCATTTAAAATCTGCTAGCCTTCAGAGTGGTGCTGATCATCTTAACAGATCCTTCCACCTCTAAAATACTACTTGAATCTAAAACTGGTGATTGTTTTTCTTGCTGCTTCACATGCATGTCATTTTTGTGCTTAGGCTTCTGTGATGATGGTGAGCTTGGCTTTGTTTCTTACTAGGAGGAGCAATCCGTCTGAAGCATATACATGTTGCTCTGGGGAAAAATGTTTAAAATTTTAAGTTTGTGTTGGAGATCGAATGGAACAGACAGATTTTTAAGTTGTAATTTCAAAGAAATCTAATTTGCTCATTTTAGAAAATATTTCCCATGTGTGGACCAGGGACACTACAGTTCAGTAACCTCTTGTGTCTTCTAACTCCAATCCAGGTTCTCCCCCTTCGGATGAGATTCACACCCTGCGTAACCAATTGCTTTTGCTGCACAACCAGTTATTGTACGAACGCTTCAAAAGACAGCAACATGCCCTTCGGAACCGTCGACTCTTGCGAAAAGTGATTAAAGCAACAGCACTGGAGGAACATAATGCTGCCATGGTGAGCAGAGGCGCAACTCTAGCAGTCCTTTAAACACGTTGGTGCTAGACCAAGTATTAATTGGTTTGGCCAATATCTTTCAGTACCACTCAATTGAAAAAGAAGCGTCGTTTCTCTACCTTATTAAAGTCAGTGTTTATGGAGCGACTTGCGGACGAGTTACGTGCACCATGATTATTAAAACCAGTAGTTTCTGTTTGACTGTGGGCAGTTGAATCAGTGGATGCCTGCATGCTTGACCCCTGCCTTGGGATAGTATTAAAGGCTGCACGGTTAGTGGAGTGGTTACTTAATGCCTGGCTAGACACCTTACTGCATTATTTGGAGAAGTAGTGTCCTTCTGCTCCTCAATTGGGGAGCAATAGCCAAAACTTTGAAAACTCGAATGTTCTTTTTCAGAGGTATTTACTATGATAAAATTTGAAGTTATAAGTGCATTGAAGGATGTCTCATTACAGATTTAAGCATGTTTCATTCTGTACCTCCATATTATAGCTACTTCCAGTTACAGTTTCACATTTTGGTAATTCAGTAGAAAAGCCAAAACTAGCTTTCCAAGTAGGCTTTGGAAAATGAACTGTAGCTTCAGCTGTGAAGCCCAAGCCCCTGTTGAAAGTGTGAGGTGCAGTGGAAGAACCTGCTGTTGCTCACTCTGTCTTTGGATGTGACTTGGAGGTTTCAGCCTGTCCACCCTAGCACCCCGTAATCTCTCCTTCAGCCAAAAAAGCCCCTAAAAGCCTTAAGAACATGCTCTATAGAAAATGTTTTTTTTTTTTTACACTAGTGCTTTCCTTAGAACATCTGTCCTAAGTTGCTAGCGAACTGATAAAGTAGGTGTCTTGTCTGATGCTTCACATGGGGTTCTTAACAGAAGGATCAGCTGAAACTACAGGAAAAAGAAATCCAGGCCTTGAAGCTGAGTCTGCAGAAGGAACAGGCAAGGTACCACCAGTTTCAGGAGGAACATGAAAATATAGTGGCTCAGCTTCACAGCCAGATCAGACAGCTGCAACACGACCGGGAGGAATTCTACAACCAGAGCCAGGAATTGCAGGTATGAAGCATGACACTGAACAAAATTATGTTATCTACTTGCTGGTTTTAAAAATAACCTTCCTAATAACATGGCATGAAATATCTGAGAGAAAGTTACATGTCTCTATTAGGGATATTGTCCTAATTCAGAATAAGGCAGTGCATAATTGGAAGTGCCTTACTTAGTCATTGTCCTTTTGTAGTTCTGTTTTGCCCTGTCTTTGGGTTGGAAATAGGAAAATGCAATTTCTTAGTTGGTTTTGGGACTTTTGCAAGTAGTCAGTGTAACTTGATTTACAGTGCTGGGGGTTATGGCCCTCCAGCCATATGCCGTTGCTGGTCCTTGTTAAAATTTCAGAACCCTGAGTGAGTTGGTTTTATTTGAACAGACCAAGCTGGAAGACTGCCGGAATATGATTACAGATCTGAGGTTAGAATTAAAGAAGGCTAACAACAAGGTGTGTCACACTGAATTACTTCTTAGCCAAGTTTCGCAAAAGGTAAGAAAAGTCACTGTCCTCAGGGTCCCTTTATGTCTTTCTATTTACTTTTTTTTTTCTGATAATTTTTATCGTGCTTCTTACTTGTCCTGAAAGAAGCCTGTGCTTAGTTCCATAGAATCTGATATTAATTGCACAAAAACAACACAGAGAAATGTAATTTGGTGAAGAAACTTTAAACTCAGTTCAGAGGGGCTTCTGAAACTTCTCATTTTGGCTGCGTTTTCTACAATAGGAATTTGATTCTGTTCAATTTCTCTTCAAAGCTTTCCAACAGCGAATCGGTGCAACAGCAGATGGAGTTCTTGAACAGGCAACTTCTGGTTCTTGGAGAGGTCAATGAGTTGTACCTGGAGCAGCTGCAGCACAAGCACACAGACACTACAAAGGTATGATTGCAGAGTTGCAGAGGAGGCCTTTTGGGGAAGACTTCACCTGAGGTCATCATCAAGCTGTTCTCAGCCTTGTGTTCAGAATGAAGGAAAAGCTTCATAACTTAAGACACTTTGTTTGAAATTGGTTTTCAGGGATTGGATTTCATATTTAATATTCTGGTCAGATGTTTTTGTGCACTGTAGGTTTATGGAATATCTTCAGTGCCCTGTGCCTGAAAGCTGAGAAGAGGGGATGTTAGGGTGCACCTGAAATCAGTTTTAGCCACTTGGTGTAAATTCGTAGCAATTTTTTCTTGCCAAAGGCCAAGACTTTATTATGCTCTTAATGTAAGTGGCAGCAGACTGTTGCTAGTAAAGTAGCATTGGGCTCTTACGTTTGTGAAAGTGTGTAATGTAGAGTAGTAGTGCTAGAATTTGTAGAAAGATCTTAACCAGGATTTCACGCGTTTTTGTGAGGTGCTGTTTTAAAACAAGCAGTCTTACTCTTCTCAGTCATTTTCCTATTAAGAGTTAGCATTAACTTTACTAAAATGGCTGTGGTTCATATGGTTTTACTTCCTGACTTCAAAGAAACCTTTTTTTAATTAGAAGCAAGTAAATTACACAACAATATAACTGTTTCTGCGTGAGAGCAAGTAATTAAAGAAGGTGAATAATAAGCCAAAAAATAAAACAAAGTCTTTTACTGGTATTTAATGAAGGTCATGTTGCAAAAATGGTTTTAAAATGGAGTTTGTCTATTCTAATCTGGTGCAGAACTGGCAAGTTTGCTTTGCTGAAAAGAGCTTTTCATAAGGCACATCAACGTGCTAATAAATTCCAGTGATGTATAGTTATTTTCACAGTAACTTAATAGCATACATCCTCAGAGTATCCAGTTTTCTATATCTGTTTTTAGAAATGCTTCTTTTATTCCATCTTGCTTTAAAATGTGCCTATTTATAGCATCAGAAACACGTCTAAATATTAATAAAAATAACACACAATCAAATTATACTTTAACATTGTGTTCTTTCCTTTGAGGAGGTTGAAATGTTGCACGCTGCTTTTCGGAAAGAACTGGAGAAAGCAAAATTGTGTGTTCAACAGCAAAGCCAAAGGCTTGATGCTTCCCAGAAACGGATAGCTGAACTGGAATCTCAGCTTGCTAAAAAAGACCACCTCTTCCTGGAGCAAAAGAAATACCTGGAAGATGTCAAAATCCAAGCAAGGTAGGGGTTTCCTATGTAAAATTGTAGCTGTGCGTTGACAGGTGCACTGTCATTGTCGAGGCAGAATCTGGAGATACTGGACCTGAGGGATTTTGGTTTCTTTTTCTGTTCAGAGGTCAGCTGCAAGCAGTAGAAAGTAGGTACAAGGCCCAGAAAAGAATCACACAGGCATTTGAGCTGGAGATCTTGGATCTGTTTGGCCGGCTGGAGAAGAGCAGCCTACTGAAAAAACTTGAAGATGATAAAACAGAAGCAGCTGAAGCAGCAGAAGAAAGGTAAGGGTGATGATGTAAAATATGCTGGACTCATGACCAGCTCCTTGGAAGTTGATATCCTCATGGAATTCCTAGCACTCAGGTGCATCATCTCAAAACATTTCTGTTACTCCCCCTTTTACAGACTGAATCTATTTCAGGACCCTGCCCAGGTTACTGAGTGTCACAGACAAAACTGGAAATGCTCAGGAAGTACTTCACAGATAGCTGAACCCTTACTCAGTCTGAGAGAAACCTCTGGTTTGTCTCATAGACCTGCCTTTTTTAATCTACAAATTGTTAACGCTGTTGTTAAGTGGTTGTTTTACATATGTCTACCTAAAGCATCTAGGTAGTGCTGTACTGTCCTTCAGGTAGTACCTTTTTTTTTTTCTACACCAAACTCTGCTACAGCATCAGGATAATTCCTTGCCAGCAGATTTGTGTGATCACCTGTGCTTGGGTTAGGTAAAAGAAAGTTCTACACTCCAAGGAAGATGTACAGATCTCTTCCTTTACCTTAACAGATCAGAATCCAGTTCCATTCTGCTTTGGGATTATTGTGAGCTTTGGACTTAAAACACTGGGTGTTGCAAAGTTGAGCGTGTGTGGTGTGGTTTAACCCCAATCGGCAACCAAGCCCCACACAGCCGCTCGCTCACCCTCCCCCTACCCCAGCGGAATGGGGGAGAGAACCAGGGAGGAAAAAAACCCCACCAAACCCTAAAACCCGTGGGTTGAGATAAAGGCAGTTTAATAGGGCAGCAGAGAAAGAGAAAGTAATAATAGAATACACGAAACGAGTGATACACAATGCAACTGCTCAGCACCCGATGCCCAGCCTGCCCCCGAGCAGCAATCACGCCTCCCCCCGGCCAGCTCCCCCAGTTTCTATCCTGAGCTTGACATCAGGTGGTATGGAATAGCCCTGAGGCTCATTGGGATCAGCTGTCCTGCCTGCATTCCCTCCCAGCTTCTTGTGCACCTGGCAGAGCACGGGAAGCTGAAAAGTCCTTGACCAGTGTAAGCAGCTGAAACCAGGACAGTGTGACACTTTTCTGGTTCCCCTCTCACTCCTGCTTTGCTACAAAACGGTGAAAGGAAAACTGTTGGAAGTACCTATGCAGCAGCAGAAATGGAAGGCAATCCAAGTAACCTGCCTTCCCCAGCGTTTTCCCTTTCCGTTGTGACCAGTTGCTACCATTTCCTTGACACCGTATCCTCTCTTTTTTTTTTCCAAAACAGGCTGGATTGTGGTAACGAAGATTCTGTGGCAGGATACAGTGAAGAAACAATTGGTAGAAATGGAGAGACCAAACCTCCCAGCACTCGAGGTAGTAGTAGCAGTAAGGGTGGCAGCAGCAGCGAGCTCTCCACCCCAGAAAAACCCCAGAACCAGAGATTCAGCAGTCGCTGGGAGACATCCGTGTTGCTGGAGCCCTCGACTACTGTCCCACTGACTGTAGGTTCACTCCCCAGCTCCAAGAGCTTCCTTGGAATGAAGGCACGAGAATTATTTCGCAACAAGAGTGAGAGCCAGTGTGATGAGGAGGGTGTAACCATCAACAGGCTTTCTGATGCTCTGAAGTCTGAACTGTGTAAAGATGCAAGCATGGAGACAAAGGCCCCTCCAAGCCCCGATAACCTTAGCCTCTCGCCTAAGATCCAGGAAAGCAGTGTTGGACAGCTTCATATCATGGACTACAATGAAACTCATCATGACCACAGTTAAAAAGGAAGATAGTCAATCAGTGTTATTTTCATATTCTTGGCATAGAACAGGAGGCGTGAATGCGAGTTTAACTAAAAGCTTTTATGTTTCTTTGGTCTGAGCAGCTAGCTCATGCAGCGGAATAGGATTGATGTCCCGAAACGGAAGAAGGCTGCTGAACGAATGCAAAGTGGATTTCTGGGTCTGGAATTGAAATGCCCAGCCTAACTCTTGCTTCTTTCTCAAATTCAGTTCTTAGCAGCGTGTACTAATTTGAAGGGACAACTGTTAGCATTTGCAAGTATTTTTTTTCCCTTTCTCCCTGTCCCCAGTGAGCGGCTGCGTTTATGAACTCGAGTGCAATATGAGGCCAAATTAACATTTGTGAGTCTACTATGAATGCTTTGTATTTCCTTGCAAGCTTCCAATTTAGAGCAGTTGATTGTGCTGCCTGTCCGGGTGACTTCGGTTGCTTTCATCCTGGAAAGAAGCAGCACTAGAATTTCTAGTGCATTCATCTAAAGGTCTCTGTTTTGCCTGTCCACTGTCCCACATCCCTCAGAGCCCAGTCTTCATTAAGTTGGACTCTGAACACCCAAATGTTTAAAGAACAGTGTGCCTCTGCAAAACGATTCATTCACCCCAATTCATGATCATTGTTTATATTGTCCTTAACATTTCCTGGAAAGTTACGTTTGAACAGACACTTAATAAGGAACTGGAGCTTGTAATGCGGAAGAGACCGTATCTGCTGGAGACTTGTTAAAACACTAGCTTCTGATCTTTCTGATATTTTAAGTGTTTGCCTGACAGACTGGTACTGACCTCAGACTGGTTCATACGGGGAAGGCAATTGGGGTGGGAGAAGGGGGAAGAGGAAGCCTTACTCAAGTAGGGAGAGCATGCAGAGCGTGTATGTAGAATTGCAAGCTTATGAAGATTTGCAGAAGAGCATTTGTTTCTCTAATCAGGGCAATACTCGTGCTGCCAGACCTTCCTTCATAGTTCTGGTCTTTGTTCTCAGACTGAGCAAGACCGCTGTGCTTTTGAGTCCAAGAAATTGGCTTCGTTGTTCCTGGGAATACGTTTTCAGGCTTGACTTAGAGAATACGGTTTCCTTTGAGGGCTGTTCTGCTCAGACTGCAGCACATTTTTCAGCTCGGCAGTGTCAAGCTGGCTCCAGGTATCTCCCCTTCGCCCTCGTCCCGTTCCCTTAGAAGACAAGGCTGAAGAGGAAGCCTGCTCAAACTGAGAATCAGAATTCTGTCGTGAAGCCTTTCCGCGTTAATCATGTTTTAAGTCGATGATGAGCCTTCTGTGAAGGAGAATTGTGGGATCAGGGCTTGTCAGTGGTCAGACACAATCTCCTTCGTGACAGAACAGAGCCCGCTGTTAGGAAGGCAGTATGCTTCTTTTAAATGTTAGATATGTCTGGGTCCGGGTGTACTTGGACGTATCAGGCTTCACAGTTACCCTGCATCACACGTGGCCTCTTCTCTTAAACATTCTGTGGGTGGCAGCTGCTGTTTAAGAATCCTCTCACATATAAATCATGTCCAAGTACACTTGCACTTGTAGTTCAAATCCCTTCTTAACCTGAATAGGAACAGGACGCTGTCAAAGCGGCTGGCAGTATGCTAACTTGCACCTGACAGTGCTTCTCTCCCCGTTCCGCTTCTTCCATAACACTTAGGGTCTAAATACATTTCTGCCTGTCTAAATTATTCTCAGTGTCCTTGCGGTTGGTCAGTCCTAACTCTGAAAGTAAAGGTGAACTTCAGTGGTTTTGTCAAAGCTTGAATCTGCATGGAATAGAAAATAGGGAGTTGGTTGTAAGTGACAGACTGGTTTTGTCGACATGTCTATAGGCTTTCTAAGACTTAGCGGTAGCAAACGTGGTAGCGTATGTTCTGGTAGGATTTGGAGGTTTCCTGCCCCTTGCCCCACCGGGTCCCAGCCCCAGGAGTGAACGGTTTGCACATTGCCCTCGGAGGGCTGGCTCAGCCGTCGGATGCCGTTGCGTTGGAGGAGTTCATTGGCTCATCCTTCTGCTGTGCCGGGCCCGGAAAGGTGTCTGGCTTGTGTGATGACTTCGCTCGTTCTGAGGAGAGGCGGTTTTTGTTGTGGGTTACAAAAATGCCCTGGCGGTAATGCAAGCGCATTGATAAGGTGGCTTTTTTCTTCTTTTAAAAAGGATTTTAGCACCGGGATAGTAATGGAAACCACTTTAGGTTTGTTTATGGACCACAAAGATTATGGAGGAACAAATTTTGCAATTTTTTTTGTAAGTCTCAAAATCATGGATCTGCTGTATGTAGTTAACTTGCAGTTTGTTGGAAGGGGTCCCATCAGTGAAGTGGAAACAGATATTTTTTTTTTAACTGACTGCTTTTAGTTAAATCTAAAATTGCTGTCTTTGTCAAGTTAATCTGTTCCCTGCCTCGCTCTTTGTAAGCATGTTAAACAATCCACATTAAATGCCATAAATATGAAACACGAGGAAATGGTACAATCGTAAGATAAAGAGAACTTAAACCAAAAGGAGGTTTTGCTGTCCTTATTAGAATGTTCTAAAATGTCAAGGCAGTTGCTTGTGTTTAACTGTGAACAAATAAAATGTATTGTTTTGCACTACTCTGTGTTAAATTCCCTGCAAGCCGACCTCTTTGGGACGGAGCTGTGCTGAGACACAACATGCAGAAACAAGTTCGGTATCGAAGCATCTTCCAAGATCTGCACAATACAGAGCAGATAAGTGGCTCTGCCCCTTTTTGCATGGGGTTCGCCCTTAGAAACTCATTTTTCTGCATGGAGCCAAAGCCTTTTTTTTCTTCTGTGAAAAACAAACTTGACGACAACGTGCTGGTGTAATCCGTAACTTAACGGCAAACAGTTCAGTGCTGCAAATCTGCGTATTGGCTTTCTATGGCATTGTTCACGTAGAGACTAGAGTCTAGAGACTACACAGCGATTAGACAAATTAATAGCTGCAAATGTCAAAGCCTGTTGTTTGCAAAGCTGGGGGCACTGTCAGAAGCTGGCTGGCTCGCTCTGTCCTGTCCACATGCTTTTCTGTACCCTGCTCAGGAGTCGCTGTGCACGCAGGACAGTTTCTCAAACCGAGGGGCACTTTGGGGCCGTTCTGCTGGAAGCTTAACCTCCTAGGTTAAGGTTGGTTGGTTGGTTTGTTTTTTACTTTTTTCCAGGGGTTGCCCCCCCCCCCCCCCCCCCGAAAAAACCCAACAAAACAACCAATGGATATTTGAAAGGTTGCTCAAAGCAATTGAGAAAGTCATACATGAACCTCGGCGTTCCAGTTAAGGACTGAGTGTAATTCTTAAATTTGAACAACATGTGCAAGGGGATGGCATGAGTGGCATACAGTCTCTTGGTGAACACGCTTTGGCTGAGTAATGGTGTTTGTGGAGAATTCAATGTAAAAGCTACCATAAACATGATCTTGGGGTTGGTGATACAGAAGGTTGTCTTTGGGCCTTCTGCTTTGGGATGAGTTCCACCACATGGTGTAAGTGAAACGAAGACAAAGCAGAAAGTGAATTTGCCTTGCTCTTACCATATTTTAAATCCATTTTGCATATCCCTTAACAAGCTTAGCACTGAAAAGCTGCACTTGCCAGTGTAAAAAAAATAAATGGATATACTTCTCCCACAGAAGTACATCTGCTAGGGTACAAAAAGAGAAAAATAAAGTACCTTCGTTACTTGCTAATGCTAAGTAGTATGTTTGCTAGTTCGTAACCCAGCTGTAAGTAATAAACATGCAGTAGTCATTAGGGAAGGAAATAATTTCATTTCCTGAATTTAAAGTGTCTTTGCTGATTGATCTTGATTTATTGGAACTACTGAGCTGCTGGTGCGATGGTGGATTTTGAAAGTAAGTGGTTACAAAAGAGTTTAGAAAATCAGTAAGAGTTTGGTTCCTTTCTTCGTGCATTCATAGAAGCTAGAGCTTTGCAAGTAAAGCTTCGCTAGCATTCACGTAAGCTTTACTATTCAGACAAAACTTTACTTGGAATAATGTTAACTGATGGTCTCCATGATTTCAGTGTCTGGGAGCTTTCCTCGGCTAAGCCTTTTTTCTCAAAGTCCTCTTCAATCCAAGCGCACCCTCTAGTTTTGGAGATCTTTAACGTTTGCCAAACGCCGTTTATGGTTTCTTCCAAGCGGCCTGCGCTCTCCCTCTCGGCGACGCGGTGCTCGGTTTTGGCTAAACGCTCGGTTTGGTGCTACGCCACCACCGAGTGAATTCAGAACTTGGGAGAACAGAGCTAGCCCGTTGCCTAGGGTGTGTTTGTAAAGCAGCGAGCTAACTGAGCGGGGTGACGGGGCGCAGCCGATCACGCTTCTGAAATTACAGCTACTGGTGAAAGCAGCGGGGCGGTTCGTGCCTTGGGGAAGGCTGCTGCCGTGCTCTAGGCCCTGGGTCTGCTTACGCGTAACAAACCGCAAAAAGCCCCTTTGGATTCGGGATTGGGGGGCACAGCAGGATTGTCAGAAGTTTTTTAAAAAGTGCTTTTAAGCACTGCTGGACGCCCGTGTGAGGGTGCGTTAGCAGGGCACGGAACCCCTTTCCCGGACGCGGCCACTAGAGGCCCCACGAAGCTCGCCACTTCCCTCCGCATCGGCTGTAATGATATTTTTGGGATGCCGAGTTTTCCCTCTCCCTTGAATCGCCCCGTCTCGTTCCCTGAAGAGCCCACCGCCGTCCCCGACACCTGCTCTTGACTTCTCGGGGTCTGAGCTGTACCCCGTCCTCTCGGCGACCGAGGCGCTGGAACCAGATGTTTAATGTACAGAATGTTTTGGCCTGGTTACAGGTTGACAAAAGCCTGCTTTGACCCTTAGCTGAATCAAGGGGAAGCGTAGGGTAACGTATAGCCTCCAGATGCCAGGATTCTGTTGAGATCATCTACTACCAGCCTGTACTCTCTTTTCAGTCTTTGAACAAGAAAGCAGCATTTATTTCCTGGACTAACTGACAGATCTCTAGGTAAGTCAGTTCAGTGCCCTGCTTGGTTTCTCGGTGTGTATCTTGGAATTTTATGTTCATAGAGGCTAAAGTAAAACTTTATTCCACTTCTGTGTTTGGCATTTACATCCTGTTTATGTAAATTCTTCAAACAGCTTGATTTGTAGTAGAGAAAAACAATTCTTGCTGTATCTTTTTGTCTTTTGAAGTGTCCATCCACTCTGGAAGAGGAGAACTTGTATGGAAATTAAGTAATTTGTCTAGATGTTTTTGTGAGACTTTCCAGTCTTCCAACAGATTCTGGTCATGTCATTACCAAACCTCAGACTGCAAGTTTTATGCGCTCATTTTTCTGCTTGTGTCTTAAAATTTTGGCTGCGTAAGGCCAATTGAAAGGATAGGGCTAGGCTAGAAATTATTACTAAGGTTTGGGAACTGTGTTTCTTGCGTATATCACAACCTTTGTCAAGGATGAATGGACAACTGTGTGGGCATTTTGAACAGCAGGGTTGGGGAGGTGGTAGATGGAGTTTGACAGGGCTGTTCTGACAAGCAGCTGGTGCTGTGCCGTACCGCGGAAGCTGAAAGTGAACTACAAACTGCAGGATAATTTTGGTCTCATCAGAGCCTGCGTGTTCAAATTTAAGCTCTACGACAGGGTGAGGAAGGCTGGAAACAAGATCTGGGAATAGCGTCCCTTGTGTTCCTGACACTTGTCATCTTTTAGTCCACATAGCGTGCACTTGTTTTGAAAAACTTTCCAAGACAGCAACTGTCATCGGACGCTTGTTTTTGCAACGTGAAACACAATAAGGCAGCTGTGAGCAACTTTGATTTTTCTGCCTGAAGCTGCCTCTGCAACAGGGCTCTCAAATAAAGCCTGAGAGGGCGACGGTCACGTTTCGCTGGCTGTGGCCCCAGTAGTGCCTGGGAATCTCTGTGTGACCCAGGCAAGCTTCATTATCATTTTGAGTTCACCGAGGTTCAATTCAGTTGGATCGTGATGTCTCCTAAAAATGGGCTTCTGCTCTAGGGTGGATAGAGGTGTTGCACTGCAGCACACGTGGATAGGGGAAGAAGGGGAAAAAGATGCAAAACAAGGTGGTGTTATGTGAGAAGTACAAACGCAGCTGAAAATAAGTCCCATTTCATGTGAGCTATCATTCCTTCCTATGCTCCCTCCTCTGTATGTATTCTCCCTTCTTTTTTGGCTGCTTGTTGCCAAAATCCGGCCATCTTAAGGCAAAAGCTTTCCCAGAATTTTAGCAACTGAGCCACGTGTGCAAGGGGAAATAACTTATTCAGGAGTGTCTTCCAGCAGGAAGCAAAGAACAGGAGCTAATTTGCCTGTGGAAGGAGAAGAAAGCAGCCAGATATAGGGGAGACACGGCATTATTGAGATCTTAAGTGTGTAGTCAACAGTGCTTGAATAAAAGCACCACCGAAAACGCGTATCCGCTCCAGAGAATGGGGAGAGCCTGGGAGTTCCGCTGACCCTCCCAAAGCAGGCTGGAAACAAAGCAGTTTTCAGCACTGGTATAAAGTCACTGTGCTGGAATGGTGAAGTGCTGGTATAAAAGCAACATGAGACTCTTTCAAATGCCTTGCAGTTTTAATGAACTAAGCCTCACAACATCCTTAAAAGCTAGGCAAGCCAGATTCTTATCTTGAAAAAGGGAAAGCACGGGCATTTTAACCTGCATTTTGAAAAGGAA
>VZTL01040038.1:0-12043 GCA_013400535.1 Scopus umbretta
GTCTGTGTGTGTGTGTCTATGTGGAAATCTTTGTAGCTCCAGTCTAGACCTTCCCTGCTGTTCAAGGAATGAGGGAAACTGCAGCCGAAGCAGCAAGGCTGGGTGAAATCATAATAGTCCCATTGACATCAGCCTGCGCTCGGCAGACCCAACACCCTGTCAGGGAAAATGTCTCACACTCGCACTGGCACTCTGTTGTGACTGAGGCCCCCTGGCTAACACCGGTTGTGCTGCTTTCTCATGCAACAGCCAAAATACCAATCAGGACACTTCCCTCTGAGCTTTAAGTAGATCCAGGAGAGCTGTAGATTAGACGTTGCGTAAGTAAACAGCGCTTTAGCACCCCATTTATACAGGAACATGTATGAGGGACGAGGAGGGTAGCTTTTCCTTCCATAATGCCATCAATGCTCTCCACTTCTGATGTGAGAAAATCACATACGCTACCCTGGAGACTGCAACACGTTGAGGTTGGCCAAAGACGGTGCGTTGAGCCATATGTTGACCCAAATCATCAGGAGATTCTGTGGGTTTCGTGTCCCAGCTTTGTTGCGTTCAGGCCCTCCCTTGTGTTTGTCAGGCTTCCAGGGACTGATGTCTGGCGTTCCCACCCTGTCTGCCACCCAGTCCCAGCAAGCTTTTTGCTGGAACAGGAGCCTTTGATTTTTCATTTTGAAATAACTTTGGGGGTTGAAATTTCTTTCCTGGGTGTTTTTTTAAGATTTCAGATGAAAAGAATAAAAAGGCTGTATCCAAAACAAAACCTTTTATGTTGGGGGTAAATGAAATGTTTCCCTTCCTTCCTTCCCTCCCTTCCTTTTTCCTAATTTGATGATGGTTTAAAACACAAACTGGAGTCAACCAGAAATGATGTTATAGTGCTATGATCCTCTTTTTCCTTCCTTTCCTTGGCACTGATGCATTGCACTGCCTGCATCCTGACTTCCCCAGAAGCCACTTCCCGGGAGCCTCTTTCTCCTTAGAACTCCAACCCCAGCTCCCCAGGTTGTTCCTGTATGTACCAGATTAATGACATCAACTCCACCAGTCTGTATCTGCGGCTGCAAAAATAGCAAGGTGGTGACTCAAAATGAAAAGTGCTTTCCAAGTGGTTATGTTGTATTTAGTATATTAACCACCACCCCTCAGAGGAGGCGGATGAATGTGGAGGAGGAAGAGGTTGTTTTGGAGATTTTGTGCGAAACTTCTTTTGACTGACAGCATTCTGTGACAGTTCCCAAAAGCAGTGCTTTTTACTGGCTCCTGAATTCGCTTATCTTTTGGCAAATCTCCTCCCCAGCCTGCTGCCTCTCCTCCTTGGGATACTGAGACATTGTAAAGAAACAACAAAGGAAACACCCGGCATTGCCATCCCCATGGCACAGGGACATGGGATGAATGCGGCTCAGGTGTCCGTTCTCAGCAGATGGGCTTGTAGCAGAGCAATGGCTCCTGCAGCTTCAGAGTCATTCTGGCCCCGGTGACCAGAATTTTGATCATGTGTCCCTGATTATTTCTTGAGCTGCTGCTGACTTTTAAGACCTACTGCATGGCGAACTGATGGAAAATAAAACCTTTATAAGCGCTACCGGCAGCAGGGGTGGGGGAGGATCTTATTGTGAAAGCCATATATGGCACACTGGCCTATGCTATAACTGTGTATTTCAATTGTGCTCTGCAAACTTTGCCCCTGCAGACTGATGGAAAATGGCTAGATGGAGCATGGATGCATTTTCTAAAGGAAATGAGGATATAAATTCATTTAAGAAATGACATGCCAATTTTTCTTGCTCCGTTTTCCTCTCATAATAAACGGTACAGCTGCCAGGAATTTTTGTGAAAATAACACTTGCTTTCGTCTTTTTTTTTTTTTTTTTTTTTAAATCCTGCTCAAATGTTATAAAAGACCCGGAGCCAGATATATCATATTTAAGATCTCAGCAGAGGTAAACCTCACTAAACAAATGAAGATCTGTCCCTGTCCCCATTGACTGCTGACAATGAGAGCGACATAGGCTGCAACATTACTTCCTCAGAACTTGGAGAAAATATATAACCCATTTACTTAATGGACTGAGCTATAATGTCATCAGTTAAGTGAATCCCGTGAATAAAGAAGACGACGAAGTAATTGCTTCCAAAACATTTCTGGAATGAAGTAAAGCTTCACAGTGACTGGTCTCCTGGGGTCCCATTGATAACCTCTTTTGAGCAAAGTTTGTTCTTCTGTAATGCAGATACCCTTTTCCAGGTGCTATTAAGGACTTCATTCACTAGCCAGTGTTTAAGGGGGCAGCTCGAGCGAACCCCACTGTGACTGGGCTTGTGGATTGCCATCTTGGTTTGGTTTAAATCCTGGCAGCTGGAATAAGAGCCCCCCCTAACCGCACTGATTAAATGTGTTACAGAGGCATAGTGCCAGGTGCTTTTAATCTTGTAAGGGGTTATAATAAAATCTTAATGCCTCCAAAATACGCTGGTCTAATGATCTGAGCACAGCTCCAGAAGTCAGGCCGCTTGACCTGTGTCCCTTGAGCGCTGTGCAGGGCTGGGAGGTTGTTACCGGGGTGTGTACCCCATGCTGGGTGGTGCAGGCCCAGATGCATGGATCTTCATCAGGTCGGCACTTGCGGCAGTGTAGATCAGCACTGGAAGAGCCAGGGACTGCCACCACAGAAAAGAGTGTGTCTTGCCACTTAGGATCCAAGCCCATGGCTCCGTGCGGTCACAGGGGGCTGCTGGCTTCAGCCTCCAACCCAGAGCTGTGCTCTGCGCTGTGGCCCCAGCTTGGAACACCAGCCCCATGCCTCCTGCTCTTCACTTTGCCTCCGACTCCCTGTGTGGCCAAATTCTGCGGGAAAACAATCTGAAGTGTGCAAACGGGCATGCATATACTGTATTTCAGCTATATTTCTGGAGGTGCTGAGCACCTGTAGGTCCTATGTACAGCAGTTGTAAAAAGAGCCAAGAAGTGACACAGAAAACTGGGGTGTGTGTCCCAGCTGAGACAGTTTCAAAACAAATGAAGAAACTCTACTGGTCTAGTGTTGCAATCGTCACTCCTTGACTGCTGTGGGAGACCAGCAGGAGCAACGTCTGCAGCATTTGCAACTTATCTTTCACTTGGCTTTGGCTTTTCTCTTAAGGGGCAAATAAACTGGAGAGAAAAGGCTAGTACGCCATCCCACAGCAAAAGCAGGGAATGAAAGGCTTACCTCTCACCGAGTAGCTTGGTAATCTCTCTGTAGAGACCCTCTCTCTGCTCCAGGATTTCAGGGGTGTTGAGCCCCTGAGATCTAGGTCTTCTAGGTCTAGGTCTTTTTCTGATAATGACAAAAAACCCAGCTGTTGGAAATGCTGGTTTTGTAGTCCACAGGACAGAAGAGTTGTTTTCCTGAATCTTTGCAGCTTTTACTAGTAACCTGTGACAGAATCAGAAGACTATGTTGGAAGGGACATCTGGGGGTCTTCTAGTCCAGCTGTCTGCTCACGGCAGGGCTATTTTTAAAATCTGATCAGGTCATATAAAATAATCAGTTTAGCCCTTGATTATAATTTTTAGAGGTTTCTGCCTCTGTAGTCACACAAATAGCTAATCTGGCATTTGGCACAATGAATTAGGCAGAAATTTCCAACCCCAGAGCAAAAGCAAGACAGGCAAGAAACTCTTGAGGTAGTTCAGCTGTGGGCAGGGTAGCTCATGTCTTTGTCTGTGACAGATCCACTTGGCAAGGTTCCGACCCCTGATTCCCATCTTCCCTCCTGTCCCTGCTGCCTGGCTGCCGAAGGTCATGGGACCCTCATGGTTGTGCCGAGTGTGAAATGAAGTATTTGTGTGGCTGTGCTCTGGGGATCAAAAACCTTGGGGAGCGGAGGCAGGAACGGGAATGGTAATCGTTCACCGGCTGTGCTTACAAAGCAAAATTAGCAGCCTTCCGTTGTTCCTAACTCCTCTTCCTTATTCTTTGCGCAATGCCCCTATTTGCTTTTCTCATGTAATTTTTGTATTTCCCTCAGCAATATTATTTGCACAATGGTTTTTTTTCCCACATGCTTATTTTTCTGGCTACTTCACATTGGCTGAAATGTTGAGTTCTTTCCATCTGACTTAGAGGTTTCTGGTCTTACAATTGCTCTGGAAAAATTTAAGTGCTTAATTAACATGCAACTACTGGAAGGGAAGAGAAAAAGGAAATATACAATCACTTTCTTTTTGTTTGACAGAGAGGAGAGCCCTGTGGTACAAAACGCACAAAAATGGATTTCATCAAGAGATCTGGATTCTCTTCCCATCCCAGCACCTTCTGTGATTTCCAGCCAGTGCCTGATCTCTCTGAGCTTCCTTGCCTACCTCCTGCTATTGTGTCTTGCTTTTCTTTCCCGTTCATGTATTTTCTTATCCATTGAGGTGGCAAGCAGCTTTGGGCAGGCACCATCCAACCTAAAAAGTACCTATGTCAGCTGGCAAAGCACCTGCCCTGTGATCCTTTTGCACTCAGTGGGGAAGAGAGACACCTCAGTCTGATTCAGATCTGAAGTGGGATAAATCACAGCTCTTAAAAAGCCTTTTTCTCTCCATTAGCTGCAGTGGGAACCTAAAACTACTATGTTGCTAATCTGGACAAAGAAAAGCTAGTGGGAACCTATGCAGGCTGGAGCATATGCAGTGTTTATCACAAGCAGTTCAGCTCAAAACTTTTAACACCTAACTATAACAAATTATAATGCTAGGAAAAGCTACTTCTCCTGGGTTTCTTTCACACAAAGAATCTCGTGGCTGAATATCACTATCAAAGCAAACAGAGCAGAAACGACGTGAGCTCTTTTTTGTAGCAGCAGTGAAGGACTGTAACCAAAATCAAGCACTGTTCTTCTGGGAATAAATAAAAGAGCAAGGATCTGTGTTAGAGCAACCCTTATGGAAACTTAGAGGAAACTTAAGGTCTGCTACTTTGCTTGCAAGGCAAAGAAGAATAATGAAGATGCGGTGATAGGAGTGGGGAGTTTGCCCTGTTGGGTCATTCTTTAGTAGAAGTTCTGCATGATGAGCAGACTGCCTCATTATAGCTGATCTAGGTGGAAGAATTACTTTGAAGGGAAGGGAACTGCATGGTGTTTAGCTACCTGGCTTCTAATGAAAAAACTTGTGGGATTAAGATAGCAAAATGTTGAACACCAACAAGGCGGCACTGAAAATAAACAAAGAACGCCTATCCCCAAACCTGTCAATAGGCCAAATGGTCTTTTGAAATGTGATATTTTGTCTGAGAACTGCGATAACAATGGAGCATGGAAATCAGTAAGAGGTTTCTGAAGGCAGTTGCAACTGCTGGGCGTGAGGCTGGAAGAGCAGGTAAGGTGATCTGGTGGAATCACGTCTCTTTGTCCACGCTCATCATTTTCCCTACATCCTTGCTGCCCTCCCCTCCCTGCCCTATTCCTCCGTTATCGTTGCTCCCATTACATTTTTTTCCAGTTGGATTATTTTTGATAGATACACTTTCTCCTGAAAAAAAGCACATATTCATGAAAATAATCTGTCATTTGCCACTACGATTTTGTGTATTTTGCTTCCCTTCCTAATGTGTGCTGGGGTCATCTATAGCTTTAGCTCTGGAAGATGGGATGGTTTTTTCTTTTCCTGCTGCTCTGTGCCTGTGCAGTGCCTAGCACCACAGAGCTGTATTGTGCTGCCATAAACTCTACAATGAACCACTCCTGCATGTGCTGAGCTGTAGGACTCATCAGCCAGCAAGTGGGTGACAGTCTCTACAGTAGCTAACATAGCCACTGGGTAGGTAAAATAGCAATGAAATTCTAATAATTAATTCAGTAAAGCCTTTTCTCATGGACAGATTTCCTGCTGCAAAATTATGACTCAGGCACCACCATTTTCAGTGGTCCATTCTCAAAGGCTGAGTGTTTTTCACCAACAGGGTATTGAATCTATTCCCTAGGATGTGTTAGGTATTTGTGCAAGCACCATGTCGAGGTGTTGTTGTTATGGTAACTCTTCTGTATTAGTCTTGATTCCGCATATAGTGCAATTATGAATGCTGTTCTTTTAAAATAATCCAAGCTGTCTCCAGTCCAGGGAGCCAGCATTGCTCAGTAAGACCTGCACATCCACACTGAGGCAGAGCTGCTTTACCATATGTTGTTAAAATAAAAAGTTGATGAGGGAAAATAACACATCGGAAATATTTCTGTGGAAAATCAATGGAGAAGTCCACACTTCCCTTGAACTTTTCTCCACAGCTTTAAGACAGACACCTACTTCTTTTTTTTTTTTTCCTTTTAAATTAATTCAGCCTTGGTTCTCAGGTAATCACATGAGTCCAAATAAGCAAGACTGCACTGTACTAATTGAAATGATTATATAAGCTGTGATACTCACACAGAGGTGCTTTAGAAAAGTCCACTTTCGCCCAAGTCTTTCAGGGTCCAGAAATGGTACACCCAAGCCAGACCTTCCTCAGAATATCCCCCAAAACTAGGGAGGGAGCTGGAAAGCAGAGGGGAGTGTGCGAAGAGATGGTGTTGCCCCGTGTTCACTCCCAGGTGGGGAGGCAGGGCCAGCTGGAAGCCCAGGGCAGGGTAAAACACGCTGACCCTGACCACTGCGCACGGAGGGGAGAGGGGACGTGCTTCTTGCCTTCTTTAGCAATAACTGACTCTGCCACGAGGTGTGTCATGAAGAGCTCAGCAAGCTCCCTCAGGAATAGCTCCCTCAAACTTGGTCAGGAAACTATTACCTTTATCTCCATAGTAGAGATGGTCCAAGCCAGCATCCCGACCTGCAGAGCCTGGCGCGCTCCAGCTGCAAGCAGTTTCTTCAGATCAAAGTCTGAGTTTCACAGCTCCAAACTTCCTCTCAACTTGCAGCCTCCAGGCCAAAGCCTCTTTGTCCTGGCCAGCGGCTACCTCTGCCACCTTGGCCATATACCAACCCCTCCTGCAAGGTTCATGCCGACACTGCCACAGTGGCCCACAGTGCAAGGGCCTCCTCTTGTCCCCTTCCTTTCCAGGTTTAATCCGCTTTTCCCTTGTTTGGATGTGAAGCAGCTCAGATCTCAGTGCAATATTAAGGATGCACAAAACCACTGAGGAGTGTGGCTCCAGCATCCACAATTTGCCTCAAGGCTCCAAAACATTCCCTGGATGTTGCCCAGGGGACTATAAATCCACTTCTATCTCTCCAGACTTTGAAGGACAGGCATTTTCTCTTAAATAGACCTTCTCTGTTTTCATTCCCTTATTTATCTGGAGCTGACACTTTAACACAGTAGAAGCAGCCAGGCACTAAAAACAAACAGAAACTCGAGTCCTTGACTTCTTCTGAGACTTGCAGCCTGTGTTTAAGAAGAAAAAAAAAAATCTACCAAACAGAGAAAGCGCTTTTACAGATTTGTCTCTTTGGCTTTTCTAAAACATCAAATAGGCAGACGAAAGATTAGCGGTTTCTTCTACTTCATGAGATACTAAAAAAAAAGAATAAAAATATTCACATAATAAAAAAGGAAAGAAACAAAGAAACAGAAGATTCTGTATACAAGGTGCTCCTTTGGTTTCTTGGGAAAAAAAATCATAGAGTGCTTTGGGTTGGAAGGGACCTTTAAAGGTCATCTGGTCCAACCCCCCTGCAATTAGCACGGACCTCTTCCACTAGATCAGGTTGCTCAGAGCCCTGTCCAACCTGACCTTGAATGTTTCCAGGGATGGGGCATCTACCACCTCTCTGGGCAACCTGTGCCAGTGGTTCACCAGCCTTATTGTAAAAAAAAATCTTCCTTATATCTAGTCTAAATTTGCCCTCTTTTAGTTTAGAACCATTATGCCTTGTCCTATCGCAACAGGACCTACTAAAAAGTCTGTCCCCATCTTTCTCATAAGCCTCCTTCAGGTACCAGAAGGCTGCTATAAGGTCTCCCCGGGCCTTCTGTTCTCCAGGCTGAACAACCCCAACTCTCCCAGCCTGTCTTCATAGGAGAGATGCTGCAGGCCTCTGAGCATCTTTGTGGCCCTCCTCTGGACCCGCTCCAACAGGTCCATGTCTTTCCTGTACCGAGGACTCCACAGCTGGATGCAGTGCCCTGGGGGGTGTCTCACGAGAGTGTAGAGGGGCAGAATCACCTCTCTCAACCTGCTGGCCATGCTTCTTTTGGTGCAGCCCAGGATACGGTTGGCTTTCTGGGCAGTGAGGCTTGAGATTGTCTGCATTGCAAACCTTCACACTGAGCTTTTGAAAAATGTTTCATTTAACTAGATACTTGACCCTCTGTGTGGATAATGTGTCTCCAAAATGAAGGGAGGAAAGGAGGAGGCAAGGAAGAAGAAAGGAACTGTCTTTGCTCCTGTTATCTTCGAAGACTGCAACATTTCTGCAGGGTTGCTAGATAAACTGTGAAGGAGAGCTCTCCCATCCTTCCCCCGGCTCCAGGAGACGTCATCCTCCGCCCCATCTGGCGGAGGGCTGATTTCACTTTCTAACCATTTGCTGCAGCGTGTTTTACCAGGCCTCAGCTGCAAAGAAACCAGATTACCCAGCTGGGTTGGCCTCAGCAGAGAGTATTACCACTTCCAAAGACTGAAATCAAGGTTTTTCACTTCATGTTCAAGTACTGAATAAGGCTGAAACCAGTAACAGAGGAGAACGGTAAGGTGGGCAGACATCCAAAAGGTGCATGGCATAAATGGTATCTCTTACTACGGCAATTTCCCCTTCTTGGGCAACTTTGGGTGGAAGTGCCCTGTTTGCTTCTGCTGCTAACAAAGCAATGACTGCTGTAGGCGTGAGCACTCTAAGTTCTGAGAGGATGCAGAAAGCAATTGTGCTGCTCTCGGGTTGGGCAGTGGGATCAGAAATCAGGAAAGCAGTGACCAGAGAGTGAGGCAGCTGCAAGGACATAATTCAACCCAAAGCAGTTTGAGAAAGTCTGGAAAGCATTTTGGGTGTTGGTTTGGCAAACAGTGCACTAGTCATTCTAGCAGGCCTTGCCATTCCCTTCCTACATCAGTGAGGGTTTCACAGTCTCTGTAAAACCCAGGCATTTATCAAATCGCTCAGATAAGGACTTGGGAGAGTTTATATTTCAGGCAGCCAGGTTTGAAGCTTTTGGCCCTGGCCTTGAAGAGGAAAACAAAGCTGGTCCTAAATACAAAGGGTGGTTCTCACGTGGGTTTTTCTGTCGCCACCATGTGAGACTAGCGCGTGCATGCAACAGGCACTGAGCCACAGCCACCAAACACATCCAGACTGCCAGCTGGACTTCAACCAGACATCCAAAGGTGAAATCTTATCTCCATGCCTGAGAGAAAACAGGAGGAGATGCAGATGGTCCCAATAAACCATTGCAGGAAACAAAGTACACTTGATAAGGAGCAAGGGAAAAGGAGGATGAGAATTCCTAATGTCAGTGATTCTGTTAAAGACTTTGACCATGCCTTATGGGAAACTGCAAAGTTAAAATATAAATAAACTGACTTTAAAACCTCAATATTGCAACAGTAGCGGCTGAGTTGAATTTAAATTACCTTCTGTAATTCTTGGAATGTCTGATGCTCTAAGAAAGTGTGATGTTTTTCTTACCTCTTACATAACTTTTTTTTGGTCAAATATCTGAAGCAGTGTATTGATTTTATTTTTTTAAGGCAGAGATTATCAAGCTTGTTATCATCTGCTTACAAATAAGATGCAAGGCCTGGGCATAAGGAAGGGAACTAACAATTCAAAGAGAAGGGGATTCTTCTCAAAGTCTTGTCCAAGGATCCTAACCCTTTTCTCGAAAGTCCCTGGGTATTGAGGTAAGATATGGATGGAAGCGTAATATTAGTGACTGTTGTTTTATTTTATTTATCTGCTGAGTGCAGTGCCAAGAGGGAATAATTTCCCAGCTCTAAATTACTGTTGGTCTTGTCCACAAATAGGACCTAAGTGCTGCAGACTGCATTGTGCATTTGCTCTTTGCATTCTGAAAGACCTGTTGGCTTGAGAAAAAGGCAGTTGTGTATCTGCTCCTAAACAGTGAAAATCAGACAGCCGCACACATGAGATCCAATTTGAAGGTTTAGTTTTGTCTTCACCATCTGAATAGGAATGAGTATTACACCAGCAAGAGCCCAGTCTAGCCTCCTCAATGGCTCAGCATTTTGGGAAAGTCCGGGCAGACCTGCAATAGTCTGTCTTATTGATTAGAATTAATTTAATAATACTATTATGCCTCTACTGAACACAAAATGATTCTATAAACCCTGGTGGGGCTTTTTTCCCCCTTCTAAAATGGTATGTGAGACAAGTAAATCTATGGGACACTCTTAGACTGACTGCTGATTCATTTCTGATTCATAAAAATAAACAGATAGCAAGACATATGTCTGAGCCAAACAGCATTTACTCTGTGGGAACATGTAAATGTAATAACACTCTTTAACAGGGTTAAACAATATTAGCCCTCTGATTTGTCATTATTAGTGTCACTAATTCTAGTTTCATGAACATCACTGAAAATATATGGCACGCAAAAAACAACTACCATAATGTGAGCACATCCATCTGTCTTTCCAGAAGAAAAACAGGCTTGGCAGGGACTGCAGTTCTGCAAGGATTTGAAACAACAACTTTTTATTCATTAAAATGTGGTTATGGCCTGAAAATGGACTTGGGGGAGAGGAGGAGGGAGGGAAAAAAATGATCTCTCATTACAGACAGCACTTAGCCATTCCAGTTTGTCTTCCATTGGTAATCTGCACTGACAGATACAATGGCTTATTACTGCCCCCACTGAAGCCAACGGAAAAATTCCCTGTTGAATTCAGTGGGAGCAAGACCAGACCCCAATCTGGACTGCTGTCAACAGTGGGGAGCCAATGTCAGTCTAAACAGAGCAAATTTGGTTTCTTTTCTGCCTCATGTGTCTTCAGCAAATTGCCAGCTAAGTGTTGAATCCAGACTCTTTATAGCTCTTGAGGAGAGCGGCTGGTCGGGCTTTGCCAAGCTTGTGGAGTTTGAGGCTTTACAAACCTCGTGAAATATTTACTAGCTTTGCAGAACGTGATTGACTTTTGCAAGCCAGTTCTCCTCAGACTTCAAGTCAGGGCTCACCTCTTTACCAGGACACGACTGTTTTGTCTGGGTGGCCACGTGCACGTGTGCAAGAAGGCAGTGGTCAAAACGTGGCACTATGGGGGGACCTGCACAGGGGTGCGCTCCCCCGGAGCCACGACCTGGACCAAGTCTCTTCTCCAGCGTGTCCCTGCCTTGCTCTCCCTCCCCTCCTCGCCTGCTGCACGGATTGTTTGTGCTGTGCCCACGAGTCTCACTTTGTACAAAGCCCGAGGCAGTGGGGCTCCCCTTCGAGCTGCGAGGGGCTAATACCAATAAATAACAGCACCCTGAGCGGAAGAAACGCCTCCGCTGCAAATGAAGGGCCAAGCTGTGATGAAGCACTGAGCTGGAAAAACAGACTGAGCCATCTTCTGCCCCTGCACGTGCCAAATCGGCCAGCGGTAACTGCAGCCCACGTGGGAGCTTGGGGGTACACGGGTACCTTCTGAGGCCAGAGTTACCTGCAGATGGTAACTGTACCCCAGTGGTCAGCGTTTCCAGCAGGGAGCTCCAGCTTCTTCCCGAACCCTGCCAGCAAGAGGACAGGGGCTGCTCGGGGCCGGGGGGGACGATGGGCGCCCACAGCGGATGCCACCGGCAGCGTCTGGCTGCAGGAGCTGAGCACAAAGCAAGAGGAGACGGGGCCAGAAGCGGGTTCAGCGGTACCTGGCCTCTGCCTCATTAACCTGCGCTGAAAGCCACCAGCGCAGAGACGGCACCAGCACCGCCTCACGCAGTCTGGTCCAGGATTTCCCTACTCCTGTATGTAGTTGGAAAGATGTTTTCCTAATGCCTAACTTCAGTCGTCTTTGCTGTAAATAAGGTGATTTCTTAAGGAACAAGAAGAGCAGTTGATCACTGCCCTCTTTATAACAAACTTCTGCATATTGGAAGACTTTTATCGTATCTTTCCTCATTCTTTTCTTTTCTAGACTAAAC
>VZTL01040087.1:0-14817 GCA_013400535.1 Scopus umbretta
GCCTCTGAAAGCAAATTTATTTATATATATAAATAAAAAAACCTCCATTTTGCAGAATAAAGGGCACAGTTCTAACTAATTCCACTGTGCAACTTGAGGTCAAACATCCCTTCGTAGTTTCAATAAATGGTCAGTTGTCTACATGGGCTTATTCTCCTTTTATCTTTCACAGCTTCCCCACAAACGGCCCTGAATGTGCTAGTTCTTGGAAGCATGTTGAAATATGACTGGTGACAGTAAACTTAGATTACTCCTGACAGAAATATTCTGCTTGGGCACAGAATTGAATTATGAATTTTGATTGTGATCCAAACCTGCCAGTGGAAATAACCTTTATATAAACCCACCACTTTTTGACACACTGTTTTCACATATCTTTATTCAAAAATAAAACAAAACTGCATTTACTCTCAAGACATTATTTTGAAATGAATGGCCAAAAGTTTCACTTTGAAAATGCAAAGACATAATCCAGCGTTTTTTGCAGCCAACCTTTAGTAACCAATTCAATGATCTCTTAAGCCTGAAAGTTCCATACATTAACTAAAAATCACAAAACAAAAAGTCAAACAATATTTTGAACCTGAATTTCAAGCATGCACATGGCATTTAAACAACTAAAACCTTTAGATGCTATTAAGGGGAAAAGTGGGGGGAGGGAAGATCGACAATGATCTTTTCATTTTCTTTTCAGATTTCTCTCAATTTTAGTTATTTTGAATGTGTTGATCTTTTTTCCCATTAGAAAATATTAAGGTAGAATTCACCACCTAACAAAAGTGAACTGACAAGCCCAAAATTTTTTGAAAACACCTAAAAAGTTGTAGAGAAAAACATAAAAATCAAAAAGGATATAAAAGCTGTCAGTACCTCATTTAAGTTCTGTTAACAAGTATAGCTATAAGTATTATTAGCAAAGGTAATCTTAGCAAAAAAAAGTAATATGTGCTTAAACTTTCTAATAAAGATATATAATACATATTAAAATGACTGTATAAATTTGTAATGCATTATGAAACATTATATAAATGTCAATTATTATGCCTGCTATAGCAACATAGTCTCTTCTAAAGCTCACTTTTTCAAATATTTTCTACTTTAAATAGAAAAATCATGCCAGAAGGTATTTATTGGTTAATATTAAGAAATGGAAAATCATCCCCCCTCACTGGCTATTATGTGTAATTAACTTCAGCGATTATTCTGTTTAAATAGCTTTGTCCTAGGATTTTATGTTTCTTTTGCCCGACCAAACCTGGATCATACACTGAATGTAATTAAAATATAATATACTTCAAACTGAGACCTAACAACAGGAATTTAGTCACTGACGATGCGGTATGGTGTTATTTCTAACTGATGAGGCATTTTGTTTTAATTTCAAGCCACCAGTATACAGGTGAAGCATGCTTTATGGGCAGTCCTGGAGAGGGAAAGATTCACTCTTTTCCCAGAAGAGACATAACAGACATAAATGCCATATAAACATTTTCCACATCATCATGTTTCCCAGCAGGACCACTTTTGAACTGAGAAGTTTTGTCTTTTAGTCTTGTTCAATTTTTATGCTAAAATTTCCTGTAGCAAAAGGTTGCCTGCTGTGTGATGTGTACAGATGGGGTCTCTCCTTTCCAGTTCAGACCAAGTGCACCAGTTCCCAGGTCTTTTCACATTATCATGCCTCAGGCTCTCTCTTCTTCCAAATCCTTCCTGAAGAGAGCACTGTAAAGAAAAATAATTCCACTCTTTCTAGGATATTGAGCCTGTTTTGGTCCTGTTTAATTTTTTTAATTTAAATTTAATTTAATTTAAGTGAATTAATTGAATTTAAATAAATGTTTTTAGGTGGGACTATCTTGTCTAAGACTAAACAAGACTGTGTGTCTTATTTATTATTTAGCATGTTAGCAGAGATTAACACCAGGTATTAATCTCATTGTGATTACCTACCAAGTGATCATGAATGTGGAAGATTGGATTTGATTATCTGTCCAGTGGACAAGACTCGGAGCTTTAATGATTCTGTGTTAGGACTCTGCTGTCTTCCTCTTCAGGAAGCCACTGAGGCATGTTCTGACATGTACGAGAAGATTTCAACAGCTCTTAGACAGATTATCTGTATTTTTCTTCCTGCTAAAGTCATGAAAATCACCAGCTGCATATGGCAAAAAGATAATTTACAGCATTAGGCACCAATGGTGAGATACCAATCTGATTTTTCTTCCTCAGAGATTGGTGATCTGGAAGCCACACAAAGCATGTTGCGCAGCGTCTCAATGAAGATATCCCTCTACAAAGACACCAGAACTACCTGAAGATAGAAAATGTTTTGAAAGGAAAATGTATCTTTCCTGATTAGAATACCTGGGCAGCTATCTAGGATGGATCTCTGGACTGGTGAAAATATCTGTGCAGTAATTGTGTAAGAAGAAGTGCTGAAGAAGACATGATTCAAGTACAATGCTTAGATAAACTTTATTAGAAATGAGTTCTCAGCTGCTGCCTTTCTTGGCCTCCCTTTTTTATTTTTTAATGTTTCTAAACATGTTTGTAAACTGAACAGTTACTAATTTATATTCATGTAAGATTATATCTGAGTCTTCTACCACAGATTCTTAATGTCAGAATATAAAAAAAAAAAAAAAAAGATACCTGCTAAATCCAAAAACTACATTTTTTATGTCCCCAGGTGAAATCTGAGGTTAGGAAATGGAAACTTTCATGTTGAAACAAGGTGAAAACACTCATCCTACACAACAGACAATAAACTGGCTCATGCACAACACTTATATTCCACAGCCAGTAGTGCTGTGAGCAGTTTGCAAATCTCTTTACCTGAAAGTGTAAAATTTTCCTCAGGTGTACACTGGAGATAGAATCCTTCACACAAATATTGCTGTCACATGTAGTCCATTCATATAAGTATCATCAATTACGTGTGTCAAATTAGTTTTAGGTATTGTTACCACAGTGATTATTTCAGCATGTTCTTACATATCATATAAGAAATAGCTGTATATTCTTTCATAGCAATCATTGACTTTTTAATAACAGTGACTGCTTATTTTTTTTATTACTTTCCTTTCACTTTCTATTTTTTATTTTCCTGGAATGGCGAATTCCTACATCCTCCAGATTAACAGGAAAATGAAGGAAATAAATCTGTAAAATTATAAATAATGAAATCTTTGTAAAAATAAGCCTTTTTCTGGAAGAACACAATTTGAAAAACACAAATACTACTGAAGAGTCTGAATGACATGGAATACTAAGGATATTAGCCAGTCTCTGGTTAAGTTCAGTGAATGTTTTCCAGTAGTCTCACGGGACCTAAATTAGGCCAGAAGATAATAAATTATTAAGTTTATTCTTTCATTCAGGATGATTAGTCAGATTTCTGAATTCTGGGCCTTTCCTAACTGCACGAAACTAAAGGAAGGTACACTGTTAGGGACATGATGAATGCTTTCCGTATTTTATGGGCAGGACAGAGGATAGAATGCTGTTCTTTACCTCTCCCCAGTGAAACGGACTCCTTTTTCCCCTGTAGGTGGAATACAATCTCCACTGTCAAAAAGCCCAGGCTAATCTGAATTGGTGGTCCTTCCATTAGCATAAATGGTGAGCCAGTCTTGACCTTCAAAGGCCCCACAGAGTCAAGAGAGTAAAAGAGTGGTGAACCACTGGTGAACTATGGATACCTCAATTTCTCAGTAATCCAGCTTTCTTTGTAACCCAGTCAGCTTCCTGCTTTTACTGCAGTACAATTTTGTGCACACAGTAGTCAGGACCTGATGGCTATAGTTCAAAGGACACCTAGCAGAGGGAGTCCTCGCTCCAATATGCACTATTGCATAATACACAAAGACCTTTGGAGTGGGGGTGAAGATGCAGAGCTCCTCTACCATTAGTCTGCACAGTAATTCTTCTCTTGTATCTTGCTGGTCATTGAGCCTCCAGTGCCTCACACAGAGCTTCCCCTGGTACCATGAAGAATAGTCTCCTGACAGAATATAGCCTAGGAATTAAGGCACTACCATTGAGATGGAAGCTTAATGTGGATGGGAGCCTTCTAAGAGAAACAGCTGAGCCTGGATCACTCACATCCTTAGCAAAAATCCCTGAGTACAAGTCATGCATCACAGCTTGGAAAGGATTAGATTTGCAAACTCAAAGCATATTGCTTCATATCTGCTGAATGGGGACAATCTGTTGATATAATCAAGGACTTCATTTTTATTCCTTCTTTGTGCCACTGTAATCAATCACACAAGAAGAATTCTCCATGAAATCTTCCTGTGAACACAAACCTCCTCTGAGTTACATTTCTCTGGATGGAGAACAAAGAGGCACCCCACTGACCCTCTGTTCCTTGGGACCCCAAATGCCCACATGACAGTGGAAAGGGAGGCAACCTCCCACAGTAAAACTTCATCTGTGTTTTCAAGGAAAACAGGAGCTGCACTACATTTTGCCTGGAGCACCATCAGTAAACATGCTTCAAGAATGCTTTCCAGAACAAATCGAAAAGATTAGAGAGCTGTGAGACAAGAGTCCCAAGGTGACTCTACATTAAGAGAGAAGACAGACTTTTAGCCTAACCAATAGAACAGCACTTCTGCTCATCTACAAAAGCAGAATTTAAGCACCTGGGAAAACACCATTTAAAAAATAAGGCACTCTTGGACTTTCAACACCTCTAGAGTTAGACACAGTTGATCAGATTTTAAAATTTGTTGCCTAAATCTGATATAAGTTTCTTGTGAATCCTCTTGGAAATGTGCATCCAAGTCCACAAGGTTATCCAGCAATTCTATTGCAGAGCCAGAAAGTAAATCCCAAGCTCCTAAAAAACAGCTATGTAAACACTGGATGTTTTAGTTGGAAAAATGAACACATTTTTCAGTTTATCCTGATAGTAAAAACAGTTGTTAAAGGCTTTCAGGGATGCAGAAGGGTGTGCAGCATGTGTGTTAGGAGACAGCATGTCTTCTACTGACCCAAATCATTTTTTCAGCTGAAAACCAATTTTTCAGCCAAAGAAAAGATTATATACCGTGTTTTATGACTTTAGCTGATTTTAAAATTCAAAACAAAAATATCATTTTGAAATGCCAAAACATTTTGTTTCAGAATGAACTGTTTTGACCTTTTTTTTTTTTTTTAATTTTGTGAAACCATTTTAGAGCAGGAAACTATAACTACAACTGCTCTCATTTCCTGAAAACTACTTCTCATTAATTTGGTGTTCTCTAAAGAAATTTCACTGTTCTGTGAGTCCAAAGATACCTTCTTACCCATTGAAAAATTCTTCCTCTCTAATAAGTTGCTAATATTAGAGTTATTCTCCCCCAAAAAAAGTTCAGTGGTGCTCCCATTGCTAATAATGTCCTTAAAGGCCTTTTCACTTTTAAATTAAAGAGAATTGCTTTTTTAAAATGAAAAGAAAATCGCTCTTTAATGTATTTGAAATTTTCTCAAGGAAGCTTTATATTAATTAAGACGAAAGAGTTCTATTTTTTTAAATCAAACCTAATTATAGTATCTGAAAGTACAGCTTCTTTGAAATCGTATTTCATAAAGGAAGGGAGGAGGAGTTCCTCAGTTTTTGGTTTTTTTTTTTTTAATGTGGAAACAAGTTTTGATCTAATCACATTTAGTTAACCATTTTTAATGGAGTTTGTGCTTCTTATATGTTCCTAAGACGTATAGGAGCAAAATATTTGGGTAGCAGGGAACTGGGAAAAAAAATCCATAAAGAAATGCCATCCTTACTGTGTAATATCCTAAGGTAAGTTATGGGGGGAATTATAGTAGTATTTACGAACCTTAAAAACATAAAATACTGCATTCAAATGAGGACTCTAAAGTTCCTGTTTTTTTCTAGGAAACCTCCTTGATCTGGATATCAAAGGGAAAAGGGTTTAGTCTTATCTGAAACTTCTGGACCTAGTCAGAATTCAAGGGTGATTAGAGGCTTCTTCTGCTGATACTTCACTCTATTTATAGTTGTCACTGTGTTATCAAGGCCCACAGCTCTCCACACAAAGTGATTTTTTCATTGTTGTTCCAACGAAAAAGAGAATTCAAAGGGCAACATCTATCAGGCTGGTTGTGCTTTGGCAAAGCCTGTTGCTCGTCTCTGTGGAAGCAGCACCATACTCAGAGCACCACTGCAACACCAAGCAGTAGTTGGGATAAGGCATTTTATGATCATGTACCCAATTAGTTTCCTTATATTCAGTCCTGGAGCAATATCTTTTGTCGGCGCTGATCTCTGCCTCTGCTAAATATCCCACCTAACATCTTCTAAGACTCAGGATAGTGACCTACTGCCTCTGTCCGTGGCAAGAATGTTCTCAAGCAATGCCACGAGGGCAAAGAGGAATGTACAGATCTCTTGGGGAGCCACCACATGTTTGTGATAATGTCTACACTTCTTATCTCTTACCATTGTAGATGAAGAGATATTACTCTTGAAGAATGAAGAGCTATTACTCAGCTATTACTGAGAGCCCTTTCCCCACCAAAGACTTCCAGAGGAGAGAATTCTCTCTTAAAACCTGAAAGGCATTGGATGAAATGAACTGCCAAGTCTGAGAGAGGTGGGCTTGGGCAGAGGGAAGCCTGCACTGGTGAAAACTGGTGGAATCTTTTAGCTCCTATATTTGACTTGTTAAAACGTCACCTCAGCCAAAGGCAGCAGTCTGTGGTCTCAGCGTGACAACAGTTACAGCCCAGACAAGAAGGAAAAATGGTCTGCAGAGGTCTTCAGAGGGGCTGTGCCTACCAACAACAAGGCTCCTTCTCTGAGCTGCAGATACACGTTCAGCTGCAACCAGAGAGAGACCATCAACCCATGTCACACTGGCAATGGAATAGCGTTCAAATTATAGACTTGAGTTACTAATGAATTTGAAAGTTAATTAACCTATTCCAAGCTTGGAACAAAATGTTACATTTTGAGTTGTAAAGTCCCCAGATGAATTCTTTCAGTGACTTTTTCTGCTGTAAGGGAGCAGTTACTTCACCTTTGCCTGAGTTTACTCATCTGTGTAATGAGGTTGATGATACTTAGAAGTATATCCCCCAGCAGCTTGGCAATGGTCTTTTAAAATGGCACAACGCTGAAAAATGCCAATTATAATCACCCCCATCGCTGTGCCCACCCCAAGTAATTACCACATTGCAGAAAAAAGTACTTGTATTGGAATAACAGCATTGTTTTCTGCATATGTCTCAGTCTCCTCCAAATATAAAAATACAGTGAGCTGAAGTTATTCCACATTTATCCAGTTTTTAATTTTAATGAACAAGAACAACCATAAGATCATGAAATTTTTAAAACCAAAAGATGAATTAGATTAATCCACTTCACAGCCCTTCATGTTCTGGCAAAAGGTGATGTGAAAACTTTTAGGCAAATAATGTTTAATTTAATTTAATTATTTAGATGTATAGTGCATCCATTTCAGCTCAAGAGAGGTAGTGATTAAAATGCAGACACTGGGAATCCTAACATCATTATGCAAATTTTTAACATATTCTTAAGCAATCACATTAAAAATCGTATAAACTACCATAATTTTGCTGAAGAGCCTCAATTTATTCCAATTTACAGGTGCCAAAGATGGTCTTACAAAACACACATAGTTCCTTCTTCTTTAGTGCTGTCATACTACTGTCCTAGAGAGGCATGAAACTAAACTAATATTGCAGCTTTTGTAATCCAGAGGAATTGTTAGCAGATTCAGTGGCTGATGAGAAGAATAAAGCTGCAGATAAGGGGAGAATTGCACTGCCTGGGCTGTGGGCGGACCCTGTGGCTGGAATAGCAGAGAATACAGGTGGTGAGGAGTGCTCAAGTCCTTTAAGCAAATCAGGAGTGTGAAGGTTAAAACAACCCGATGTGCTTAAGATAGTAGCAAATGTGGTTTTACTGTGGGAGCCGTGGCAGGGGCTGGAAGGCCGCTGGCACTGCCCAGTGCAGTAAAGATGCCGTACGGCATCCGAGGGGTGGCTGCCACACTGGCCAGCCCGCTGCCTGCTGCCTGGCTGCCCGCTGCGGCCGGCCGGCGCTGAGCACTGACCTACTCGCACCATGGGCAGGGTGCAACAGCGCAGGCTGCCACTTGCATTGCCTCGTGCACAGACAGGAAAAGAAAAAGGGAGCATTTAGCATGAAGCTGTTCTGGAAAAGCTGTTTCAGTAAATGTGGCTGTAAAATGCCTGGGGTCTAGCACAGGCAGTCCAGACTGCCGAGGAAGATGGAAAAACAAGGCTTCCACTGTGCCTTCTGTCTTCTGCCTCAGTCCAGACCTTTACTTTCATAAGCATAATACCTTCTCATTAAATCCTAATTAAAATTAAACTCTTTAACTCCCTCCTCACCATCGTGACTCTCCAGCTGCCCAGATTCTTAGCTTTCAGCCCTTCCTGTTTCTTCCCTGTCTCTTCATCTTCTCCCCAACAAGGTGAGAGACTCTGAAGGCTTTGCTGTCAAAAGTCCTCTCTCTTAGAATACTTCTAATAATTTTCTCGTGTTCTGGTATTTTTAGATGCCAAGCCAGAAGTTTCACTGCACAAGAAAAGAAAGCAATTTACAGCTTCTTGTAGAAACATAGCCACTTCCAGTTCATTTGCTTTTCATCTTGATTATCAACACGTTTGTCATCTTTCTGTAATTTATTCATTATCTTTAGTCTAGGATGTGAAAGGGAGGGGTAGGAGTGGAGAAGGAGATAAGTGCACTTGTCAAAATGTGAAACAGATGCTCTAACAATGATTGGAGACAATTAATGTTCTCAGTGAGTATCAACAGGCAAGGTCCGTGGATTGCTTCAAATTTTTGCAACAAACAGCCTTCTGGAAAATGCAAATACAGAGGCTTTATTTTCCAGGCACGTGAGAGCATGTCTTGTTTGTAATGAGCTGTCCTAAGGAACTTCACATTGCTGCTTGAAAGTGTGGCTGTTCTGATCATTGCTGGCCTAAATAATAACACAGCGACAAAGGGGGAACTGTACGGCTGGTAACAGAACTAACGAACCTGTCACTGCTCCCTCCTTCTGGTTCAGACTCAGCATGCAAAGCAAAGCATTTAGCACGTGTTTAACCTTGAGTTACTCAAAGTCAATAGCACATAAGTATGCACTTAAAGCTGAGCACATACTTCTTGATTGCCAGGGTAGGCATGCAACTAACAAAGATTTTTGCTGCACTGGGGTCTCTCGTCTCTTGCTGAGGAATGACCCTCATGAGACAGTCCTGAAGGGAAGGCCACTCATCCGGTCTCCCATCCAGCACCAAAAATATCAGTACAGCCAAGGAGTTAGCATCAGGCTTCAGTCTATATCACTTTGGGGATGCTGCTGCAAAAGCCAATTACAATAAATAAATATAATAAGACAGAAAAAAAATCAATAACGAATAGATGTGATCTAATTACTAACATTTGTAATAATAGTTTATTGTTCTATGCCACATGTAGCTTTCATCTTCTCTCTCTGCACTCTGTCAATTTAATTTTCCCTTCTGCTGTTCTGTTATCTAAAATGATCAAACACCTACCATGCCCTGGAAAATACACCAATTAAAAGCTGCATTTAAATCTGCTTGAATGTGCCTGTCACAAAGATAATTGGAATAAACACATATTTGATATGACATTGTTTGAATTCTGCTCCAAGCCGGACTATCTTTCTTTTGACTTGTTTGTATTCTTCTTCCTCTCATTTCTCCTCCTTGTATTTTACTATTGATTGAGTAAATTATAGCAGACACCAACCTGAGAGGTTCTTCTTCTTCTTCTTCCACCCCTTTCTCCCCATCAGCCCCTCTCTGCCAGCTGGGCAAGAAGGGCAGGGATGCGCACAGGGCAGCTGCTGAATCATGTGTCCTCTCAAGCACCCACACCACTTGAGGAAAGGGTTTTCTCCACCAGGGAGCCACACTCAGGCCCTCAGAGTTAAAAACCACCAACGAGCCTATCCAAAAGCCTGTTATATATAATATATGGTAATGACTTCTATGTGAAACATAAAATATCACATTTTTACATGATATGAAGAAAGAACACATTTTTTTACTGTTTGCCTTAATCCTGCTACCATATCATAAACAAGAGAAAATGTACATTAACCAGATCAGATCATAAACCAGAGTTTACTTAATGGCAGTCAGCAAATGCTCTAATTTTCTTTTCAGTGCAATTATTTCAGCCCAGCTAGGTATCAGCACTACAGGAATTTAAGACAGTGTGTACATTAGTCTATGACCACTATTTCATAAACTCTGGAGAGATTCACAGCCAACTGTTAAGAAAAATTGATGTCTGCAGCAACAGGAGCACTAAAGTTTGATCAGCATGTAAATCGATCGCTGCTTGAGAAAAGCATGGCAAAACAGAAATCCTTGTCATTCTACTATTACTGGGTTCTGGGTCTTGGGGGTTTTCTAAGGTGACAAGATTCAACTAATCTAAAAGGAGCCAGCATGCTAATTTTCCTCTGTAGTGCTTTATCTTCTGGAATGAATCAGCTATCCAAATGCATGGCTGATTAAACTACATTGCTATCGCTGGACCTATATCAGGAACAAATTTGATTCAGGGGATGTATTATTTGTTTAAATGCTGGGGTATGACATTTTTAACCATGCAGATGTGACTTAAAAATATTTACAGGGGAGCCATCTGGGAAAGGAAAGAGTATAGTTTTTCCCAGTCATCATGAGTATGTGGCATCCATGCATGGCATGCAATACAAAATTGGTGTGAAAAAATCTACCTCATCGTTCATAAAGGACATGGCAGTTCCTCTGCATGCATGAAATGTGTATTTCTTCTCCGACGGTAGTTCAAGTATTGAGGTAATCTATTTTTCATTTTCAGCACAGACACATTTATTAGCAGAGTTAATAAGACAGTCTTTGTCAGAACATATTGTCTGTTGTCAAAAACTAAGGATTAACGTTGTATTGCATGTCTGAATAGAATTACTTTCCCATAAGATTTGCTATACCAAGTTAGTTACATGGTCCAGTAGGCCTGGTGCCCTGCCAGATGGCAATAAATAAATGGCAAATAAATAGCATTTCAGAGAAAAGTTTAATTCTAGGACACCATCTCACTCCAATGTGCATTAGGTACCTTGATAATTTTTGCAGTACAAGACGTGGAAGGCAACATTTCCTTCCGACCTCTGCAGGCAATTAGTTTATGCCTTGAAACCTGGCATTTGATTACCCTTATCTGCCAAGCATAGCTGCAAACACCATTATCGGAGATTCTTTCAGGATTACAACAGCCTTATCACATCTCTGATTATGATAAGGAACAGTAAAGCATTCAGAAACCTCCACAGTAATCCAGATGAATTAGATTTCAGTAATAAGAGCTCAATAAAGGAGCATGTTCTCTTACCCTCAATCACTCATAAATATGTAGACTCTAATAACTAATTATCTTAGATTTTCAGGAGAATATTTTTCTGGGAATCTGTCAACAGTGATTTTCTTTTAGATGTGGTCCTAGTTTCCCAGATACAGTCAGTTCACAGTTTCCAGACGTTTGGTAAATACCTTGAGGAAGGTCTTTTTTATGTGAGGTGTCTCCCTCGGTCTGAACTAATTAACTACTGCAAACGTGGAAAATATCCATTTTGCCATAGAGCTGAACTTTTCAAATGTTTCCATTTGGAAGATCAGAAACAATCCAATCAAACTGCTCGCCACCTGGCTCCTCCACATCACTTTTTGCGGTGCAATTATATAAAATTATCATTTCCAATTTGAAAATAAAAGTAGGAAATAATTATTCAACAGTGACCTGGATGGCCCTTTAATTAGTGCTCTGTGTTCGCCCAAAACACAACAGGTTTGATTTTTGTGCTGGGCTTGTGCTCCTAAAAGTACAAGTGTTGTGGGAGACGCTTTGGAGCAGGGAAGGGGGGGCTGAATGGGGGGAGGGGGCAAGGAGGATTTTTTTTTTAACCCCACAGCATCCCCTACTGTTGTTTTTAGGAATGGTACTGATTCACTTAGGCATTTTCCCGCCGTCCCCAGCTAGGAGTAGGGTAGGGCAGTTCCAAGGGCTTTTCAGCAGACCTGGAGGGACAGCAGTGGGAAAATGGAAAGAGCCAGTGTCCCCAGGAGACTCACAGGTGACTCTTCAAGGGAAAACTATTGCCCCAATAATTCAAAATAGTGTATGTTTCAGTACCATAAAAATCTCAATGACTAACAGGAGTAGCAATTTTCTGTGGAGCCTTGACCACCGCACGAGTCACTTGCTAATTTAAAACAGACCATCTCAAGCCATTGCGGTTTTTCTCCCAGCAAGCCCTATTCCCTTGCAGAACATATGGCAATGTTTCTCTCAGTTATGTGACAGCTGTCAGCCCCAAATCAGCTTCCAGGTGTGCATAGAGCAAATGAGTCTTTAAGTACACTTGGGGTTTTTATTTTATTTTGTTTTGCAAATACCTGTAAGCCTCTAAAAATTTGGAACACTTCTGAATGCTTTAATACTGAAATGTACACTCAAGAAATCCTTTTCTCCCAAAGGAACCTGTAAACACAAGTTTCAATTTGCATTTTTAGGGGTATTGAATTTTTTCTTTATGTATGAACAACAGTTTGCAAAATATATGTGCAGGTAGAGGCAGGGGTCTGAATATGCATCTACTGATTTCTCTGTAACTTGCTTTCCTTATCTATTAAATTGGGTTAACAGTACTTCTGCACCCCCCAGGAGTGTCATGAAACCTTACTCATTAAAGTTTGTATAGTACTTTGAGATCCTTGATGGCAGATGCTACACAAGTGCAGAAACACATCACTTGATATATATGAATGGCAATTCACTGGCAGCCTCAACGGTGTTTGGAAAGGGAGTAACTGAAGAATTTCAAATGCTGCGGGCTCAAATGAAAGCGAGCTCATCAAAACAAACGATTTACCAGAGGCTTCCAAGCACCCTGCTTCCTACAGATGAGATGAAGAGTTCAAACCCTTCTCTGCTTGACAACAGAGAATAAGCCATAGCATTGCACATCACAAACAGTGGTTGTAGCATTCTTCTCTGTTGGAGAGTTTCACTTTATTGTACAGCCCCATTAACTGATGAATTGAGGTCAGAATGGTTCATGTTATCACTGTGAGTATAGAAAAGAACTTGGCCCAAACATGGAAGCCAAACAGACTTTCATCATGAAAAAGGGCTCAGGGATAGTGATACTAGTGAGTATTCTTATAACAGTGTCTTTTTCCCCCTATTTGCTATTCCAATCAAAGGAAAAAGCTTGTGGAGAAAAGAAAAAAAATTAATTTGGTGGAAGGATCCACTTGCATTTCTATCTGATCTACAGAAGGCAAGATTTCTGCATCCTCAGTTCTGGGAAAAGCAAACAATCTATTCTCTATTTTTAGGGGTTTATACTGACACAGTTACCTGAGCCCCCTCTGCAGACAACCTAGCTCCCCAGAGCAGCAAATTCTCTAGCAGATTCATGAGTCCCCAGTATTCCTCAATTTCTGGAATAAAAAGTATTCATGAGATAGGACTTTTTGGTTTTGCCGAATCTGTTCAGATTTTCTGTACCTACAGACCTGAAACCTAAACTGCACAAATTGACCCAATTTGCCTTTTGAGCAAAAGAAGTCTGATAATGAAAATTCTACCACTCACTTCAGCTGGACTAGCTCACTACCTCAGTCACACCCTACCTTGTGACAGGCCAGCTATCTTACATCTCAACCCGAGGAAGCCCAAAAGAGAAGCTGCAGATGCACAATTAGAAAAGAAATGGGAAAAGCATTTTAAACTGGACCAGGACATAGAAATGTTGTAGTTAATTTTTCTTTTATCCAGAACGAGTTAGTCCAACTCCAGGACAGCCCTATACCCCCAGCCAGGTTCTGCAGCTTGAATCACTCTTCATGCTAAGCACCACTGTAGCTACCCAAGAGGGAAAACACCACTATATGGCTTAAATGAGAGTGCTGGTCTTAAAGCCTGATCCAAACTCATTTTGAATCTGTGGCAACCTTTTAAATAGCTTTGAATTGGGTGTTTTGCTTTAAAATAATTTGCTAAGCATATGGAGCTTCAGAAGGCAAACACAGATGAGAGATGCAACTTATTTCCTAAGCACATTCTCCACCCATTGATTTACCAGATCAGCCTAGATGAATGCTGTTAGCTTGATTCTTGCCCAAAATGCAAGTTGTCTGAATGATGTTTTTACCAGAAAGTTGGCATAAATGATTTGTAAACAAAAGACAGTAATCTTGAAAACTGAGCAGTACAATAGCATGCCCATTCCCTTCTAGCTTTACTTTAGAGACTGTTATTTGCTTTTTACCTTTTTACAATTCCTGAGCAAAAAACTTATTCCTTTCTAGTCCTTTCTTTAAAGGAGATTAATTATTTTCATTGTTAACTAAAAGGTTTTCTTCTAATTAAAAGAAATTATAAAGCAATCACCAGTGCCATTATTCTAGTCAGTAAACTAATTATGGTTGTGGCAAATAATGGTGGGCACTCACCTCAGATTTAAAACCAGTGTTCCTGCAGAGAAAGCCCCTGACATGTCTGACGCTTCCACCCAGACAGAATTGGTGAGGAAGAAGACTTCAGGACAGGTAGTAGGTTGCAATAAGTGCCCAGACCCTTCTCCTGGAGAAAAGGNAGACTTCAGGACAGGTAGTAGGTTGCAATAAGTGCCCAGACCCTTCTCCTGGAGAAAAGGTAAGTCTCTGCATAAGGTGTGCACAGGTTGATGTCAGGTAGCAGAGTTGCAGGAAACAGTCAAAAAG
>VZTL01040093.1:0-11439 GCA_013400535.1 Scopus umbretta
TTCTATGATTCTATGAAACTAAATGTCATCAGCTTCTGCTCAAACATGTTATTGAATCTATAGATGAGAGGAGCCCCAAAAAATTAATCTTATTTAGTTTCTTTCATACCACTGGTACACGGAAGCTAGACACCAAAGGATTAAAACATATCACCAACTCAGAAATGCTCTTCTACAATACCCTCAAGAAAACAGCATGGCAGGAATTTATTTTAAGAAAGAACGATTTCTAAAATTACATGCAATTTAGCAACAGGAATGATAAAAGTAAAATGAATGAGATGCAAAATTGAGAGCTACTAAACATCCAGACCTAGGAAGAACCTCCTCTCGAACAGATAAATACACCCTTAAATGTTATGGGCTGCAATATGAAATTTTAACAACAACTTCTTAAAGCTTCTGGGTTTTGTGACTGCTGAAGATAGTGTGAAACTTTACAGTCACCAACTCTGAAAACCATCATTTCTTATTTTTAGCTTTTACTAGTGTTTTTAGATCATTATGGTTTGACAAAGTATGACAAACTCTACCTGTTTCTTAATAGAATTTTTTGTGCAAAGACAACTGTTCTCTCCCTACAGTCTCCATCCATTTAAGGGGGGAGGGAGGAAACCCACTTTATGTTATATAGTGAAATTCACTTAATAAAATCTTGTCGTATTTCTGGGACTCCAACAAGTCTATAACTTCTCACCAAGTCTCATTAGAACAGCCCAACATTAACAGTTGGACATTGTAAACCAGGAAAATTTGCTTTGCCATACCAGTGGCATTCTCCAGCCAAGTTCACAAGACTCCCATAAGCTACCCAAGACTTCTACGACAGAATTTTTTCAGGGTTACTAAAATAACTAAATTATTTATGATTAAGAACCCTTATTAAGAAGAGCCCTTTTCTCCTTTATTTACAAACCTGGTTTCTACAAATATATTAGTTTATTGTATTTAATGAAGACTGTCTGGCAAAACTATGACCTCTGTGTAAACAGTTGCCTTGCAATTCATTGCATGTGAACTGTCCTTTAAGCCACATGAATGTTTCTCCAATTAGGCACGGTTTAATTAAAAATCAACCCACACAAACAGCAAAGACTAAATATTACCATGTGTATGCACACATTCATTTGCTATTTAGAATGTCAAGATAAGGAAGAAGGCTCCACAGACTGAAAATATCTCACTAGGTTACCAAAGGACCCAAAAGATCCCCTTAGATTACCAAGTCTGGCAAAGTGGGGAAAAAAGCCCACCTGTTTATGCCAAGTAGTATGGATACAGTCTGGATAGCTACAGCAATAGCAGACTAAATTGAGAAAGCTCATGCCAGTTCATGGAATTTCAAACTTTTCTTAAAATGGGATTTTTATCTGAATTTTTATTCTGATTCTTTACAAAAACAAGAACCTGAGGAATGGGGATGAGGTCTGTGTGATGAAGCTACTCAGGAGCTGGATGCATGAAACTGCAGGAAAGCACACAGGCTGCAGAAGGATGCCTGGGCACCTGTAGGCTACTACAAAACTGTTACCCTGCAAAGGGAGGAGAAAGCATGTAGAAAAACCCCAGTATCCTCAAGGTGAGATAGATATCCTCAAGGAGACAAAGCTGCTGGGAAAGAGAAGAGGCAGACTTTCCCACCCTCAGGAACCAGAAACCTATGGAAGGACAGAAGTGGTGCATCCTTCTTCACATTAATTAGTGGTCATACTGCACCCCATGAAACACTGAAGTACCCCTTCACAACCATGAATTTACTAGGCGTACTTCACAAAAAAGAATTACATAAAATTTAAGAGGAAGAACAAAACCCCACAGCAAACACCCACACAAGAAGTCCAGTATACAGATCTACTCACAAAGATATTCTCACATTATTTTGTAGTTATCAGTCACACTAAATCATACCAGCCCCCGAAAAAAGAACAATTTTAAAGTACAAAATTAGAAACCCTAACTTAAAACTCCAATTCACAGTTATAACATAGCAGGATTAAAATGCAAATGCCCTTTGTACCCCACACTCCCCTAATTCAGGTGATTCATGGTATAAAACTCAACACCGCCTCTGGAACACCCAGCAGTTTGCTTCTCTTGTATAAGGTTAACAGTGCTGGAAATTACTTTTTAATCAGTGCCACAATATTTGATGCTTTCACTGAAGAATGCAAGACCATGTGAAGAACTGTCAAGTAAAGCTGTAGGATTTAGTTGAATTCACATCCAGCTTCATTTATGTATATGAATTTATACATAAGTGAATATATTTATATATGGAGAACTTGAAGTGCTCCATACATATTACATTATCAATGTTGATGTCAATGAAGTTTTCAGCCAGATAAAGTCTGTATGTGTTGACACCCATGTCGGACTATTCTCAACAAGTCTGTTCCTCACTACTCCACTGAACTGAAGACACCCAACAGAAGGGCTCTGCTACATCTAAGTAAGTACATATCATCCTGTCGTTATATACTCCATGAGACAAACCAAGAAACTCTCCTGTTCTCTTAGTCTGCTAATGTCTCTGAAAACCCATCAGAGAGGACCACCATGTAGATAGCAGCTGTTTCTTGGACATCTCTAAATGAAAGATTTTCTCTTTTTTTAGGTATAGGGATGATGAACATGATGAGAAATAATCTGAAGACTCCAAGCACAGTGGGAGGGAGCAGAAGACATGGCTGAGCTGAGAGGCTCATACAGCTACCGAGCCTGTGGGTGCATCTGAAGTAGATGGACAGGATGAAAGATTAGGGAAGGTGTTCCTGGGCTGGATAAATCTGAATGATGAGAGAAGTTAGCTAAAGTAAATCAGGAAAAAACATGCTTCGATAAGATCAGGTCTAGAGGAAAATATAACAAATGGGGGAATCAAATCACAGTTGAGATCTGAGAGATGTGTAGTGCAAGTAGAAAGAAGAGAGCCAAAAAGAGAGAGAAGTCAAACTATGAAAGAAAAGCAGCATTAGGTCTAGTGTGAAAAATAATGAACTTCTAGAAAAAGAAAAGGTGGCAAAGAGAATGGTGAGTGTAAAAGCAAATAGTCTGACTTTATTAAAGTAGGACAAACACTAATAAGGAACCCACAAAATCTAAATCTGATTGGGAATCATTCACACCACAGCTAGGAGAGCCTGAGAAATAAATATAAACATTCTAAACAACAATCAAGTAAAATGTACTATCTCTTCCAGTGATTGCAATTTATTAAGGCTCCAGGTCAGATATTTAGAGGAAATGGGTGGTAAGCACCTCACTGGTGCAAAAAAAATACTTTCCTAAACTCAGACACAGCCAACTTTCCATCCTTCAGCGACCAAATGCAAACGCAAATGCTCTAAGTCTTGAGCAGGGCACCGTGGAAGATAAAAATAGTTCTGCCAACAACAAACACTTGTCTCTACAGGCTCATAGCACAGCAGTTGAGAAGCACGAGGTGCACTTTCCATTTCTTAATTGAACATCAAATCACACGCTCAGCCACTTGCAGATTAAAACTAGCTGTTTTACAACTGTGCAACTAGTGGTACGATTAAAGGGGCACATAAAATCCTGGTAAAGACACTTGTCAGTTTGGGATTCTCCAAACACAGCTCATCCCCAAAAAAGCCACAGTGCACAACACATGGCAATACAGCAAAATACAGCATAGGGGGGGAGGGGTAGTGCAAAATGCCCATAACTAAACTAATTTATGTTGAGAATAAGCAAGTGTGTTTTGTTTTGTATCAACTCTTAAGCAGCATGCGGGGCGGGGGGGGGGAACATTAGAGAATTGAGCTGCAGAAGGTTTAGAGGAGATACAGGTGCTGGAAATAAAAAAGGATGGCACTCTACATGTTAAATCGGAAGAAGCAGCAAGAGCAGACACCAAAATAATATTTTTTTTGCCACACTCTTTCCGACGTGCATGACCTAGCAACCGTAGAGAATGCCAAAATTCATTTTTTTTGGATCTTGCTGAAGTGGTGTCACAATAGCAGTCCAGTGAGATAAAAGGGCACTCAAAACTGCAGTCACACTTTAAGCTCACTAACCATTCCGTTATTCTCCGATAGTTTCCATTTTATTATGGAAATGTTTTCACATGGAAATGACTTATATGTACTAGGAGAAACCTCTCTCCTGAAGAAGATTATGGCAATACATCAAAGAAAACCTCAAAGAAAGCATCTGGTTGCCCAAAAGAACACAGTATGTTCTAATTCCCCCTTTATTATATTTTTCCTGTTTCTTTTTAATGGCAGATACATACAGACAAAAGAAAGGAGTGGAAAAAACACAGTGAGAAATAGTAACAAGTAGCACTACAAGGAAAGAAAGGTTAATTACAGCACAAGAAAAGATGCAAGGAATGTGAAGAATGCCAGCAAGTAAATAAATCAATAATCTACAGTCATCATCTACATTCCTGAACTACCTTGAAAGCATGGATATCTGCCCTTAACATTCCTGACAACAGTAGAGATTTTCAAGGAAGAATCCCTCCACAGCAGCTCTTGTCTCTGCCAGCACCCTTGTGTCAACAGCTGATTACAGAGGAACCTTTCCAAAGGGAGCCTGTACTACTTCTTTTAACAGTTTTGTTAATACAACCTTGCACCAGCCCAGAAACATTGACAAGCTGAAATTAATGTTGTGATCATTGCACTTAGTTGAAAAAAACCCTCAAGGTCAGTGTCAAAAAATTTGCAGGAATAATGCACTAGATCACCCCTCACCACCACCACCACCTCTGCTCTCTAAAACATACTGGAGCCTAGCAGCTCACATGGAATAAAAACACAGATCAATAAAGCCAGAATACTAATGTGATTTTACAGACGTATTTCTTCACAATGGTATCAGCATAATATAAAGTAAGGGTTTTACATAGGAAACAGAAGCTGAACAATAGAGACAAGAGGACATAAAAGTCAGGACTTCTTAACAAGTTGGAAACAGTCCATATTGTTAATGGGGAAAAAACCTAAAAACCCAAACCAAACAACCCAAAACACCAAAACAAAACAAGTATACAACTAAAATCAAGGACATGCCATCAAGTAACGTGGCAAAACAGAAGTGGATCTGCAGAGCAAAACAGTGGGTGTCAAGAACCTTACTGACATCCACCCTATGCACGTTTCAGGGGGAGTTACATCAGACTAACTCTAGACTGGTCCTGTGAACTGAGCATCCACTAGAGATTGAGGTAAATAGCCTGGTTTAGTTTCATCCATAAAGCAATCTAGATCAAACTGTGATGCAAACCAAAATATGGTAAATGGGAACAACAGAAATTCAACTCAGAAGTGTAATTCTGAGCCAATGCTAATACAGATTTACCCGAACTTGCAATATGACTCTGATGCTATACATAAAAAAAGTCTTGTAAGTCCAGTATCTAACTCTGTCTCAAACAAACAACAAAAAAAAGGGCTAGGATGATTCTACATGAGCATTGTTGCTTAGAAGACCGCTTTTATCTACAAGACATAACAGTAATTGCTTTGCCACACAAAATAAAATGTACAAAACCCACAGAAAATTAGCATACAGAATCATTTCTAAATTGGACTTGCTTGCCTTCACGCATGCACGATATGCTTTTGCAATACTTGCTTTTGCAAATGAAGCTGATACAATACAATTAGGTAGCTGGGGGCATCTTTTCATGCAACTCAAGAAATTTCTTAATGCTTGTATGAAATGTAGCAATTAAAACAAGTCTGTTTTCAATGCCATTCTACTGCCAAACAGGGGGACTCCCCCCAACTGGCCACATGTATTCAACAGACTTACAATCATCTTTGAAGTAACGGATGCACTTACATTAAAAAAAAAAAAAAAAAAAAAAAAAAAAAAAACTACTGAAACTTNAGAAAGAGAGAAAACCTACTGTACCTGTATGCTGTTCTTCAATCCAAGCTTGCAGATACATGAAGAGGAGTAGACCAGCTACTCCAAACATCAGGACAGACACAAAGACTTGTCTTGGGTTCATGACCCTATCAGAGGGCTACTTTTCAGCTTTCAGAAGAACACATGGCTCACTTATCTGAAGTTTTCAGCATGCCTGCGTCTTCTTCAGTATCTTTCCCCGAGACACGGACCTGCAATAACAAGAGATGGAGCTAGTTCTCATGTTATTTTTATTCTTCACCAGCGACTGTGTAAACAGCATACTATATACAAGCTGGAGCTCTTAACAAGCTATTACTTTCAATGCTTAGATTTCTGTTCACAATCTTGACAATCTTTCCACCCCAGATGAGTCCCAAGCAGAAACGTTTCTCAAAGTGGCCATAGAGACCATTCCACTTCCACGCCACCGAACGTTGCCCACTGCCATAACGCAGGGAGGTGACACCCCAAATGAGATGCCTGGGTGTCACACCAGCACACCACTGCCCACCAACCATCACAGCTGAGAAGCTACAGCAGCAGCTGGAGGCCCACCCAGGTGGCCAGGTTGCACCCCAGTGCTGCCACCTCCCTGTGACAGGCAACCCAGCACCTCTGCTTCTGGACCACAAGACCCTGTGCGCCCAAGGAAAGGATATCTGTAGTCATGCCCACAACACAACTCATTCGCAGTGCCTCGGCATTGGTTCAGCCTACACTTCAGGCAGTCATACAATGATGTTTACCCTCAAACATGAATCCAAGTTGAGTTTTGCAGAGTTAGGGAACACCAGCATGAGATGATATTAGTAATGCAGCAAAAAGGGAATTAATGGATCATCCTTCTACTCAGCTATTTTGCGACATGGGAATGACTTGTTAAGAACCCAAATCTCACCACTAAGTTCAATGGAAATGAGCTCAAATGTAAAACCTTACCAAAAAGATTATTTTCTTGCACAGCAGATGGCCCAGAAGAAGGATGTAATTGACCTGATACCCTGCACCTGCCACAAAGGGGCCATCAAAATTCAGTTTATAACAACAGAACATAGAAGACACCGTGGATCATGAAAAAGCCAACTCCTTAACCTGAACCAGAACATGTTCACTTTGAAAGCACATTACTAGAAGCTGCAGAGCAGCTGTTGAAACTGGCCTGCACAGCAAAAGTGTTAAAATTCAACACAGTGGACACCCTTGTAAGTGCATAACTGATAAAAATGTCTGGTAAACTACCACAAAGAATGCAAAGAAAAACTCAAGCTGTTAAAGGAAGACAGCCTACTGAAAAATATTTCAAAGAGAAATCTGTTAAAATAACAGAGCTAAAGTATACGTGCATCCAAATAAACAGAAAAAGAAAATGCAAGCATTTAACAGTTATTCTGAAATGTACAAGTACTGCGTGTTCCACAAGTTTGTATTTTTAAATAACTCAGCACTGTTACATATATAATTGCTGAGTTTCTAAAAATACATATACACATAAGGCTTAGCAGGAACTCCCATTAAAAATAGCTGTTGAATGAGCAAAGTAACTACATTACAAAGAGACAAAGGTTTCAAGAACAAAACTGTTCAGAACTTTACAGAATTTTTTCCAATTCTGTGCCATTAAAACTATAGACTTCTCTGAAGCACAAACTTAGCTGCAGAAAATGTAAACCAGAGTTTAAATATTAATCATTTTATACGTAATTGTTCTGCAGAAGACAGGTAGCTAGACATTAACAGAATGTAGACATTCTGTCTGAAGTCTTTTTTGTATGGGTCATGAAGTATCTGGTTCAAACCTGGAACATGGAAGGAAGGTGAGTAGGTTCTTTATTCCATCTAGTTCTTTCTGCCTTGATTCTGCAGAGGTGGAATTTCCTACATGTTATATACATGTAGACTGGGCAAAAACAAAGAAAATGCTTGGGGAATTCTCTACAAAATGCCTTTTGCAAGGATGTGGGTAGTGGAGCCTCCTTTCAGCCAGCTATTCATTAGCTCTTTTCACTCACACCTTTTCCTACAGTGCCCTCACCATTCTCAGACTTCTCTACCTTAACAGGTTTACTTGGATCTTTGCACCTAACTTAAGTCCTGCAGCAAACGTACTGTTTGTCTGTCTTCAGAAATAACTCTGCTGACGAGACAGAAGCTTCCCAGCATAAGCGATGCTTCAAGAACCATTAGTCAAAGGACCAACGAATACAAATATCTTGTTTTCCCCCAGACAAAAGCTGTGTTGTTCATGTAACAGGACATTGACAGCATCTGGATTAGAAAAAAAAAAAAAAGCCAAATAAATAAGACATGAAGCTCTGAATGAGTATCTTTGAAAGAAACAAATTAAATTGCAGGTACTAGAAAGCAGGAATCAGTTTCTTTTGGGAAAGTTGTTTGGTATTCATAACTTTCTCTCTTATAATAAAAAAAAGAAAGAGCCATCCAGACACACACAATGAATAGTGGCATGCTTCCAAATAAGCCCGCTTTTGTGGTTTTGTCACTTGTTCCCATCTCTGACCACGCAAAACTCTCGCATTTTCAGCCCTCCTTTCTGAAAACCACTGTCCTTGAGTGGGCAAGAAAAGCTTTCTCAGGCCACATGGATGATGCTGAAAGCAAAGCACCTCACACCACATCTCCATGAACATTTCTGACATTTGTAGGCTGGCAGTGCTGCTCTTTCCAGCCACTTGCTCTCATCATCTCTGACTGCCCAGCTCTTGTCACCACCATGAGGGCTTACACGCCTGCACAGTAACATTCAGAAAGCTCATCCAAAAACTGCTCCAGAAAGAAGGAACAGGGACCTTACTGCCAAAGTCAGGAAACACTACTTTAATCAAACTACAGCCCACAAAGGATTTACCCAAGGAATAGTGCCAGTGTTTTTTCCTTTAGCAATACCAGCCATTGCATGCATCCAGGATGCGTGATGGCATGGAATATACAGCTGACCTTGCCCAAACACCATTATGGTTGCATGCAGCACCGTCTACAAGCCCTGCATCATCACGTTTCAGATGCACATTAAAATCAGGAGCACTTCCAAGCAATTTAATCTGTGAATAGGAAACCAGATGTTTTTCTACTAGGGTAGATTCAGTTTTGAGTGGACAGAAATTCCTGAAAGGAAACAGCAGTTCAAGATGCATTTTTTTTTTAAACTACCAAACACACCCTAAAGCCAGTTTACTCCACCATCACAGTCACTACAATTATCTTTGTACCAAGAGTTTTCATGCTGCTTGCAATTACTTTAATTTATTTAAATTTAATTTATACGAGACTGTATTCTTTGTTCGTGTGTTGGCTAAGTTATAGGATTAAACAAGAGTAACATTAGTTTTAATTAAGACTACCTATTTTAACACAGGTTAGACTCTAAATACATCAAACCCATCCAAAACCTGAAGCTATTCTGCTACCTTATAAGATTTTTAAAGGCTTTTCAACTTGAATAAGTAGTTTAATTTATTTAACACAGTGATCTGTAACCCACATATGAAAAAAATGATAGCGACTTTAAAAAAAGTCTGTGTCTATGAGTCTTCCAGGAGAACTTGAAAAATGGCCACACAACACTGACAAATTTGCTCCTTTAGTATTAAAAAGCAACGGTCATGGATAACACTTTGTAGCATCCTGGCAAAGAGGAAATACCTGCAACTATTCTTTAATCAAGATGAATGCTCTCTTGTGGCTGTGAAGGAAGAGCCAACGAGCAATTACTTTCAACCTAAGTATTTTCAAAAGAGATCGGCTGTATCCAGACAGAGGTTCAGCATCCCTAGTTAAGCTGTAAATCTTTCTTTGCTCCCAGTCCTAGGCAACATGGCTCCACTGGGCGATAGCTTGACTTCTGGATAGGATGCTTGCTACAGGGAAACTAATGTAGCCTAGGAAACTGCTATGTCCCTCTCACCTATGCTGAACTTGATTCTTTCTTTAGCCCAACCTCCTCCCCTATCTCTTTTGGAAGTATGGACCCCAATGTCCCATCCATTTCAACTCAAGCCTTCACAGAAAATGTCATAGTGACCCACGTGCCCCAAAATTTCAAGTCCTTTTGAGTACTGGAGAGAGATTACTACATACTGTTCTTATTCATCAAGGAGAAACAGTTAATCTAGCAGACAAAAACACTACATGCCTCAGATGACAACACAGACCTCTTTGCAGCAAAAATTTAGAGACTTGACAAGTTTATAATCATTCACTTCTGAGGCCAAATTGTTTAATACCATTGTCAAATTTAAGAGTTTCAGGAATCCGCATTCCACTAATGTAAAATCCTTGCATTTTTCCCATTGTGTTTTGGGTCCAGTTCAAAGAGGCACATTCCTGTACAGGGCCAACATAAGCAATTGAAATAGCACAGCCACCCAAAAATGGGGAAGAGCGCATCTCCTGCTTTTGGCATGATTCCTCATCATACATCTGTCCACCTTTCTCTTCCTGGCAAGCAAATACACCTGCAGCCGAGGAGAAGCACCTCCAGCACTCAGGTACCATTCCTGGCTTCTTCTTATTGCAGATCACACAAAACCAATGGCATCTGGTCACAGTATGTTTGGCTAACTTAAGATTTCCTTGTCCCTATTATCCTCACCATCACCTAGTTTCAAAATCAGAAACATAGAAAAGCAAAACATTAGGTTACCTCAAACCATTTAGAAACCTTTCTTTTTAATTCCCCTACACCTTTTTTCCTTCACCTGAAAAAAAAGATAATCAAGATGACTGGCTAGCCAGCAGGATACTGATGAAAAAAACAGATGCTCTTTATAATGGTCAAAGCATTCATATTACTGTGGGTTACCACAGAGTCCCACCCGTTCAGCATCTCCTTCAAGACACAACTGAATTAATGAAAGCAAAATGAGAAAAAGGACACAGAAAGCTACTGCAACCCCACACGTTATTTTCTTTCTTCCTTCCTTACCCCAAGAAGCAAGACACTTGCTGATGCCTCCACCGGAGTATCATGGCAAGAAAATTTTACACAATGAATGTCCTGCTGGACACTGGCCCAGGCTACTTTCAGTTCAGCCAGTAGAAGGAGGCAAGGATATCTTCTCAATTCAACGACCCCCTCCTCCCTCACTTCTCATCTGTTAGCTTGTGTCCTACTTCATGTGTAAGTTATCCTCCAGGATCGCCTTTCCACTGCCCACATCTCAACTTTCTGGCTTCACAACAACTAACACAAGGCACGGCTCCAGCTCTTAACAATGCTTGCACAGTCCCTCATATCAGGCAGTGCTACTCTTTGTTCTGGTTTATTCCAATGGTTTCTAGGAATAAATATACAACATTTGCCATTTTCTCTCTCCGGCAAGTTACACCGAGTACTATGGTTGGGTGAAGTCAAAGTTCTTACAGAAATTTGAATTAAGTGCATAACCAGATCAAGATAACCAAACTCAGCGCTGCTGAGAAAGTTTGTAGAAACAAAAACAAAACCCAAAACACCAAACAACAAACCAAACCGAAATTCCCATAATGAAGACCTTCCTGTCCATAGGAATCTACTGGGGGGGGATTGGG
>VZTL01040094.1:497-11780 GCA_013400535.1 Scopus umbretta
AAAAAAAGCAGAATGTCACTTCTCAGTGGCTGTTTTCTTCACTATTTCAGACATGCTTCCCAATATTGTTTATCTACCATCCTCTGTCAGCATTGCATACAAATATTATAGATAAGATGTTCAGGGAAGACATGTCGGAAGGAGGAGGTCGTTGTTTTGTTTTGCTTTTTATCAAGCCAAGGAAATCATCCGAATAAATTGATATAGCTTAGAGGCTGTTAATGGCAGTAAAGCCCAGGAAATGCTCCAGAGAGAGGAAATGAAGTTCAGAAATAACTTTGTGTCAACTCAAACTAAAGATGAACACTTTCTGAGATCTCAGCACTGATGTTTCCTTCCTTCAAGTGAGACTTCCACATTTTCTTAACTTCGAAAAAAAATTTTTAAGCAGGTAGCATCTGTGACCACTGCAATTACAGAGTTCTTCCTGCGAGAAATTTATAGTTTATAAGGTAAACTGTTAGACAATGTCAAGAAAATTCCACTGGCAGCATAACTTGCCTCCTGACTCTGTAACTGGGTGCCCAGAGTTTAGTTTAGTAAAGCAGAAAGGATATTTTCTACAAAAAAAAAGCTGGGGATGAAATTTGAAACTGCCCCTGAGGTACAAGATATGCACAATTTTTATCATTCCTTCACAAGGAAGTTTCAGAGCATCTCCTTGACTTAAACAAGATTTGTTTTCAATAAACTGTCATGCAGGACAATGTATGTAGTCTGAATCCTGGGCATGTTAGAAACTAAGTATACAGTGCTGTGAGAAGGAGTCTCACTATTCAGCATGGTTTTTTATCCTCTGTTATCTTCTTTGGAGAGCATTTCCTTGGTAATTGATTACTTGATACATATTAATCCTTTTTTTTCACCATATGTTTTGTAGCCTCTTCTGATTTAGCTTGTGCTATTGCATAGCAGGTGTTGCCCAGGTTTATTGTCATGGAAAATGTTTCTTGATCATTGATCACTTCATCCTTTGGAAACCCTGGAATGAAAAGGATAAATGGAGAAACTAAATCATTTCCCTTGGAATGCCATTAGTTTATAGAAAATCAAAACAAAATGCAACTATATAAATTTAGCAGCACCAGCCCAAAACCCCCATAAAGGGTCAGGCTATTATGTTCACAGGGCTCAACAGTTACACTAACAATAACTCTGAATAAAACACAAGCAAGAGCAGAGCATTTATTGTAGGACCTGTAACTAGGCTGACATGCTTGAGGATTGCTCAAAAGTTAAACCAAGAGCCCTGGTTTGGTGTATGTACATTTCTTCTAATAGAGGTGAAGCAGGATCAATGTTGACATGGCCAGAACACCTACCACTTCGCTTTATTACACATTTCATCAGTAAAAGATCCTAATTTATATAGCCTACTTTTCCCAGCACATAATTTGTGTATCTACCAGTGGCTGTGGCTTCCAGAAACTTGAAAAAAGGTATGACTACAGAGTCCCTTTTACCAGCACTCTGGAAAGCATCTGTACTGAAGACAGGAGTATATGAGGCATAGAAATGCCTTTTCTACAACCATGTAACATCACCATTGTGGCGCCTTAGTTATAAACATTTTATTTTGCTACCTTTTAAAAATGTAATCACTGGAACCACTGCAGAAAAGAGCAGAAGTAGGATTATAAAGCTATTTCTATGTTTCTCAAGAGCTAGTGAGGTGCACATTTACTCTGCTAACAATTCCAATGAAATACCTAAGAAGATGTACTCTGTCCTCCATCAGTGTGATAGCAAACTTAATTTGTCATCTTATTTACTTCTTTGCCCAGTCAGTCTGCTTTGGTCTCGCAAATCACCACTGAGGTCTTCTTGACAGTTTCTCTTTTCAGGACTAGATAATCTCACCAGACCATTTTTTTAGGCTAATGATCAGGTGGCCCCCTATTTCTTCTCCTACCTGTTGCTCACAGAAACGAGAAGCAGTCAATCCCTAAAGTAGATTATATCCCAGACAGGCCCCCAAATGAAGGTAGCTTCTTCAAGTACCTCACTTTTCTCAAGCCTTCCTATTTTGTTCCTTTTACACCTAAAATATGCATGGTCCAGATATCTGTAAATTAAAGCTGAATACCTGAATCTTGGAAGTCAGAGGCCATTGTGCTGGGGAAAAAAACAGAATCATTCATTTTGCAATTGTTGCAACTTTCCAGCAGAAACAAAAGCTAGCTGAGGTCAGGCCTACAGAGACTCTAGCATCAGCGAACAGTCTTTGGTAAACCCCCATCTGAAAACCGTGAAGACCTTTCTGTGCCTCTGGAAAGATGGAGTTATTTGATCAGCTAGAGTATTATTGCAACCCAAAACCCCAAGGCAATACTAGGGCCTGGGTAAGGTTGTACCTTACAGTCTGGGGTAATCTGGGATGTGTCCAATATGCAGCTAACTTTAAAGTCATCACTGATGTTCCAGATGAGTGCAGGACAGCTCTAGGTTTAGGGGGTGAATGGCAGTTTGTCTTAGTACTGCAGGATGGGAAGGAACATAAAATTTGTTATCTTTGTAGGTACTGCATGGTGCTAACATGAAAACTAATGCCAAACAAAAGAGATTTGGAAAAATCAGCTACAGTGTGTATTTCTGCTGGTAGCTTCATGTAAGTGCGTATGTATGAACGTGAAACAGCTCCTAAAACTTACATGAAAAAAAAAAAAAAAGGATATTTTTCCAGGATAAATTTGAGGTTTTTTCATCATTTAAAGAAAATCATAACTTATGAAAGATCCATCCTCATACACTTGATTCATTTCACATTTTAAATTCATTGGAACAGCTGAGATGTCTTGGAAAACAGCCAAGGACAAGTGTACTTGCTAAATTCTCCCTTATTTCATTCAAAATACTAGGGTTTCTGTACATGGACTGTAACACTTGAAAATCACACTCTTTCCATTAAAAAAAGGATTGTTTGGTACTCTTTTTAAAGCTGATCATTTGATCCTTCAATGTCTATCAAGTTACCTCTTCCCTTTTGTCCTGGTTTCATCTGGGATAGAGTTAATTTTCTTCCTAGTAGCTGGTGTAGTGCTGTGTTTTGGATTTAGGATGAGAATAATGTTGACAACACACTGATGTTTTAGTCGTTGCTCAGTAGTGCTTACACTAGTCAAGGACTTTTCATCTTCCCATGCTCTGCCAGGGGCACAAGAAGCTGGGAGGGGGCACAGCCAGGACAGCTGACTCCAACTGCCCCAAGGGCTATTCCATACCATACGGCATCACGCTCAGTATGCCAGAAACTGGGCAGAGTTGGCCGGGGAAGGCAGCAATTGCTGCTCAGGGACTGGCTGGGCATTGGTCACCATGTGGTAAGTAATTGCATTGTACATCACTTGTTTTGTATGTTCTTTTATCATTATTATTATAATTATTTTCTCTTTCTCTGCTGTCCTATTAAACTGCCTTTACCTCAACCCACGGGTTTTGGCTTTTTTCTCCAATTCCATCCCCCATCCCACTGGGGAGGGGAGAGGGTGAGTGAGCGGCTGTGTGGTGCTTAGTTGCTGACTGGGATTCAACCACAACACCGTTGAAAGTACAGAACCATTGCTGACAGTTCAGGCTGTGCAGTCATAGAGGTAGGAGGTGGTGTTCTAGTTTCTGTTTTCTTTCTTCTATTCTTTTACCTTGGGCTTGTCCCACTTTGTGGCAACAGAAGCTGACAGATGGCACTTGAATTCCTATGGAAGGGGGAGTATGGTCATACCAGGGAAATGAAGTTTTAATATTTGTTCCTTATATGGCCAAGATGACAGCACTTACAGGGAGTTTTAAGTGAGGTAGGATATTGGCCAAACAAGAAATGGAATAACTGCATTTACCTGCACCTACCCTTTACTCTGTGTCAGGGTTTAACCCCAGCCAGCAACTAAGCACCACACAGCTGCTTGCTCACTCCCCCTTGCAGTGGGATGGCGGAGAGAATCAGAAGAGTAGAAGTGAAAAAACTCATGGGTTGAGGTAAAGACAGTTTAATAGGTAAAGCAAAAGCCATGTGCACAAGCAAAGCAAACCAAGGAATTCATTCACTACTTCCCATCAGCAGGCAGGTGTTCAGCCAACTCCAGGAAAGCAGGGCTCCATCACACAAAACAGTTACTTGGGAAGGCAAACACCATAAGTCTGAATGTCCCCTCTTTCCTTCTTCATCCCCCAGCTTTATATGCTGAGCATGACAACTTATGGTATGGGATATCCCTTTGGTCATCTGTCCGGGCTGTGTCCCCTCCCAGCTTCTTAAGCACCTCCAGCCTCCTTGCTGGCAGGGCAGTATGAGAAGCTGAAAAGTTGTTGACTTAGTGTAAGCACTGCTCAGCAATGCCTAAAACATCAGTGAGTTATCAACATGATTCTCAGCAGAAATCCAGGACATAGGCCAATACTAGCTACTACATAGAAAATTAACTCTATCCTAGCCAAAACCAGAACACTCTGGATAAGATGGAAATTATCTGTGACTCTTTTCCCCTCAGCTTTGCAGTTATGTGCCAAAGCTACTAAATTACATTCCTTGACCTACTTCCTGCTAAACTGAGTATATGTGCTGCCTCAGAATGAATAGGCACTGGGTCACAGGGTCCTGCCAGATTCCCTGTGAGTACCTTCTCTGACAAGGAGCAGCATCCTGGGTGAGGTTCCCAGTGAGGGAGGAAGCCCCTTCCACTCTCCTTATCACCACAGGTAGCTGCTATACCAGTCTGACTGTGGGCAGGGTTACGGATTATTCTTCAGCAGATACTCATTTTCCCCAGTGATTTTGTACCATCGTTCATTCTGGGTCTTTTTGCAATGTAACACTTCACTTAGTTTTGAAAGGAAGAGTACACACAGGGAGTCTTCTTAACCAGACCAGATCTTTGAAATTAAAGTTGAAGACAATATAACTTCTCCTACTTCATTTTTAAGTGGCTGTAAATATTTATCAGGTTGAGACATCTTTCACTGGCTCACTGTAGATTTTATAGATTTAATATCAACACCTGGTGCACTATGCTAGTAAGATTCTGCTGAAAATATAGTAGGACAAAATGAAATCAATCCCCCTGGTATAAGGTCTGAAACTAAAAATATTCTTTGTTGATACTGAAAGGCTTTGAAAATTTGTCTTCTTTCCAAATCGCTCCTAAATCCCAGAGACAGGGTTTACCCCAACCTATGAAAGGTTAATTCAGTTAATTCTTCCTTATCTAAGTATGCATGAGGGACAAAGAGGGAGGAGGAATGCAAACTAGAACACAAACACATTTAAAGCTGGACAGGATGGTCTGTCATTCTGAAGGTTTGAAATCACAGCAGAAAAATATGTCTTATGCTTTTATTTGAGTGTACTACACAAAACCTTCCTGTTTTCAAAACTGCCAGGGCAAAATTAAATGGAAATCTTTGTAATTTGCTAACAAAGCTGCAAAAATACAAACTCAATCCCTCTGTTTTTGCAGTTATAGCTTGGGGCAGGGTAAAAGGCAGGTTCTTGAAATTGCTAATCGACAGTAGAGGCTTTGGCATCATGAGAAAACATTTGCCACTTGACAGCTGAGTTTCATCTAAGATTTTCTTCATCCTCACCTCTGGGTGTGATGCTAGCACAAGGTGTTGGAGGAAAGAGTAGAGGTACCAACAGAAGTGCCTGAGATGAAAAAATGTGACTGCTCTTTGTCATGCTTCCTACAGCAGCATGTTCAAGTTCAAAGTAATTTCTAGGCTCTCTGCAGGGGGGAAAGAGGTGCATAAGAGCTTTCATAATTAGTAAGTTTAGGTAAAAGGATGAGGTACTTCACAAGCAATCGGGATCTGAAGTCAATGGGGAAGCTGCCTTTAGGTCACAGGACCAAGAACTTTGTGATGGTGATTAAATACAAACAGGCAATTTAGTTTACTCTGTATTCATTAATCAAGCCTATGTTGAGTTTTAAGGTTTGCTATAACTCATAGATCATATGTTTCAGCAAATGAGATTCAATAAACTTGTAATTGTGGAATAATTGCTGGAGGTGACTTAGAAATTAAACTTAGAAATTAAACTTATATTCACATTTATAGCAAAGGTACAGCATTGAAGAAGCTTCCAGAGTGCAGTGCGGCTGACATGCAAGGGATCCATTCCACAAAGTTCCCTAGGCAACCTTAGATGTTGGCAACACCGGGGGAACTTGGTGTGCTGGCTCTAAGAGGAACAGTCCGGAGGGTGGAGCGACGTGGAGACTCTGCGGCCAGGTTCTGGAACAATATGGGAACTTGAAGATCCGATAAGCTGCACATTTGATATACCAACAGTCTGTCATGATTTTGATGAATGCTGTCCTTTTGGTGAACTTTGCTCATTATATTATCATTACAATACCACAACACACCTCCATCCCAAAAGCTACCCGCCTCTAAGGTGTGACTACCCCGTCACTGAGCTTGCGCTTTGAATTTTTCTAGTCTATACCTTTTAAAGCAAAGCGAGAAAATGTTATACCAATCACAACAAAGATATGCATGACTAGAGTCACTCAAGCTCCACCTGAAAGGTAAAAAATAGTATAAAATAGCTTAAGAGAGAGAGAGCATTGGGGAAGACACCATCGCATACCACTCTGACTTCTGGGATCAGGCGATGGACTGAGCCTCTCTTTCCCCCCCTGCTATCAGGACGCCTTTGGGTAAGATTCAAACACTTGGTTATACCACGTGCCTCCCTGGGAAAAATCCTCTATAGAGTTGCTTCATATTTCTTAACGCGTTTGTAGCCAGGCTGTGTTACTCATACTTTTGGTATGTGTGTGTGCTTTGCAGACAGTGTATTTGTCACCTGTAATCCAAAGAACCTGTGTCTGTGTGTCTGCTGCTTTAATAAACAATAAACTACACCATTCATTAATGTAGCCATGATAGTCTTGTTGAACGCGACCAGACTCTTTTAAGTGCGGCCATGGTAGTTCACGGAACACGACTAGACTGAGGGTGTATTGCGTTATGAGTGCATCCGTTATCATGATAGTTCAGTACGCTGAACTTGACCAGACTCATAACAATGACTTACTTTAAAGGTGTATTGCGTTATAACTGCATCTGTAATTGTGAAAGTCCAGTACACTGAATGCGACCGGACTCACAATGATGAGCTGGGCATCTGCCCAGTTACTTTAACCTTTTAACGTAGCAGAAAAAAATAATATATCCTTTAGACATAAACCGTTGATGAAGTCTGGGACTAGGATTGGATCTAGCCGCACCTAGACTCCTCTCTGAGAAGTTTAGAAAGCAAGGGGATCCTTCTCTGAACCTCATGACTCAACAGGAGGGTCACCCTGAACTTTGTTATCAATAAACTATATTTTTACTTCTCTCTTATGAGTGAAGTGCACTCCTGCTCTTTCTGCAACAGTAATGAGGCAAACCCTGCCGTGGAGGTGTAAAGCTGTTCTAAGCTGATTGCATTAAAAGGTGTAACTCCGAATTGGACCACTGCTGCGCTGAACTGACAAGACCAGACAGATGTAAGTTCCAGGCATAGTGGGTATCTGAGCAAGAACAATGTAAGTGACAAGCAGGCCATGCCACTGAGCTCAGCTTTTTAAGGCTAATAGAAATTCTCATTATCACAGTAGAGAGCACTCATAGCAATGATGCAGCTGAAACCCAGAGGGAATATAACAAAAAGTAAAAATAATTTTTCTTAAAAAATCTTTTCTATTTGGACAACAAAAGTCTATATGAAAATCTTTGCCTCAGGTGTCCATGGAAAATATATGTTTCTTTATGTGTGCACATTAACAGCAAATCACTTTCTCCATTTGCATGGCTATTGCTCTGCATAGCTATCCTTGGGCCAATGCAATTTATGCCCTTTCCTGTTTAACTTCTGGTCTGCATTTACATCCTTTGACTGTGATGGGAGTGGCAGCAAGTGAATCAGTGTTCAGTAAGTGGCACTAATGCACATTTGAAATAGGTGAGTGAACTAAAATGTGTTAGAATATTACTTGAGTAGACCAAAATTTCTGCTGGCAGATGCAGTAGCATCATTGACCACAGCAGGTTGTTGGTTTTGGGGTTTTTTTAAATACAGCTATCTCTAGGCCACAGGAATAACAGTCTGCACCTCTTTTAAAATTTAATTATCTTGTAGTATGAAATCAACATCACAGATTTTCATCCTTACTTGCTGGATGCTGACACAGTCCATAAAAATTCAGAACAAATTGTCCCATGAACTTCAGAAGAAAACTATTCTGAGATTCAATTGATCTGTGTTCAGGGCAATAAATTACAGGAATGGAAATAGACATACAGGTGGAGGATGGTTATTTTACTAAACACAATAATCTTATTTTATGGTTTGCTGGTCACCTTACCTACTTTTGCCACAACTTAGTACACTCAGGACTAATCCTTCCTTCCTTCCTAAATTCAAGGAGGGGAAAAAAAGAGGGATGGGAAGCTAAGGATAGATATGTACAAGACAGGGAAAAGTGGTATAAGACTGATGCGGAAGAGAGAAACATTTCAATGAATACAATCGGAAGATACAGAAATTTGATAATTAACACAACAAGTAAAAATCTTGTGACTCTATTTCATTTTAGAAAAGCAATAAATGAAGTCAGGACTGGAATTTTGGCAAAATATTACAACAATATAATACTGCTTTTCATCACAGCCTGGTCTGTGACTGTTGTCCTTTGGTCACTCAGTAGCATTCTTTTCCCTATTGCCATTTCTCTCTGAAGTAAAAAAAAATAGTTTTTTTGAACATGTCTTGGTACTTCAGTGTACTACTAATGTGGTTCAAAGTCAGAAGTCCTAGGACTTAGTGCATCAGGGTTCAAAGCAGGGGCAGGGCAGCAGAACTGTCTTTCCTGGGCCAGCGTAGCCATTACATACACACCATGTCACACATTTGTAATTCATTTTTATGAGTAGGATTTTTATTATTTTTCTTATAACATTCAGCATGTAGAGGGGAAAAATGCATGTAGAGTAGCAGCTGCTCACGACAGTGATGTCTTTTCCAGGGTTTCTTGTTTTTCCTTTTATGATATGGTAGTTGAAGGTCTATAGCTTTGTCCAGCCAGCAGGCTACAATAAGAGGAAAAGCCTGTTCCTGGAGAGGCTTGAGGGCAATAGCTGAAATACCTATTTTAAAACATTAAGACAATTTATACCAAATTCTTTTAAGAGTCTAGAGTTTCCCCTGAGTGCTTTCCAGTTACTGCTGACTGCTGTCCATCCTGCAGTATCTAAACCAGTTGTCTCAAGCTCCAACTTGGTCCCGTAGGTGACAATTATGACACAAAAATTTTCTAATAATCATGGAAAATATCAAGATTAGTAGCTGTATCTGAGTGTGCCAAGGGCATGCCTGGGTTGCAGTAGCTGTCAACCATGCAGTTGTTGCTGTGGTTTCATGGGTGAATCTGTGCTTCTCTCAAGGAGTCCATGGAGGTTTCAGTAATTTGTGTCCATCCATGTTGAGCCTTCAGTTCTTGTGACTCATCCAGTAACATGAAAGGCCCTAACTAATAGGTCCCTCCACAGGCCAGGTTACATGTGCCTGTCATGACTGGGATCACCTGGCCAGGGAGCTGTGCTCCGCAAGATATGAGCTGTGCGCTTCTCATGCAGCACGTGGGCACTTCAGCTTGTTGACTGTGTACCAGTAACTTTACTCTTCCCATGTCCCTCCATGTGTACAGCACACTTGAGATGGCAGCTTCTGAGGAAAGGGTTATGAGCTGTGATGCGAGAGATCTGGTGCTGAAATGGACCAATCAGATTCTGCCTAGCTGAGAATAATGCTTGAGTCATGATGCAAGATATCCCTTGAGTTAGGTGGTACCCTGGAGGCCATGGGGATTTATCCAAAGAATGTGGTGAGGCTTTATGACCCAAAGAAGACTTTGCACACCAGAACTTCAAAGAAAGGCTTGTTCCCTTTCATGTTCTTAAATTATACTGGTGCCTCTTACCACTCAGATGGCACTGGAATAACATAGGTTATGGCAAAAGTCCTCATGCAGCAGCTCAACTCAGTACAGTATGAAAGCAAGTCTACAGTACAGTAATTTCTTTTTTCTTACTGTAGACCATTCTTTCTAAACATTTATATAGATTTAAATCAGTCCACTTTGTCAGCCAGATCCTTACTCAGGCTTTATCTGGCCATTTTACTTTGCAAGCTGTTCCAGCAGATTGAGTCCTCATTCCAATATTATGTAATTATTTTATAAGCCAAGTTACATTACATGCAGTGTATTTCTTACACAGCTCAAAGTTATTTATAGGGAAATCAATAAAACACTTCAAACTAGCTGTCAATGTGACAATTACAGAAAAATACTAGTCTTCATTTGCTAGTGCAATATTTAAGTATTTCCCAAATGAATTATTCCTCTGATGATCTAAGTGATCCAGCTTTAAATTAAACAACTGAAAGATTTGGATTTTTTTTAATAACACGTGCAGTCATTAGAATAAGTCCATGAGTATGTTTAAGCATCCATTTTTGTGTTGTGCTGCCCAACATACATATCTGGTATATATCTTGTACACTGACATATCAAATACCTCTGAAATTAGAAAATATATTCCATTGCCTATTTAAATTTTCAAGACAGATTAAGGGTATACAGTATTTCCAGAAAAACAAGACTTTATTTTTAGCTTTACAATACTTTCTTTTGCCAATGAGCCTCATATCTGTTTTGTAATGCATGGAGTAAGTAACAACAGTGAGATCCTGCCCTGCCTGTGCAAGGACTTGAACCCCGCATTAGCAGTCTGACTGTTTTCCAAATGAATTATACCTGTCATGTTTCCAGAGCTGAGGTCCTCTCAGCAGTTAATGAATTTTTCACAGGGTTCTGCTTGCAGACACGCTGCTGGAGGTGAAGGTCCACAGAAAAAGGTGGGCAGACAGGAGCAGAGACCTCCTGGGAGACCCCTGAGTGCTATGGGAACAGAACCCTGTTCCAAGTTACTCTTAATAAAGCATTACAATATGGTTTTGAATTACACCAAGTAAACAGGTATTGCCTGTATAAGTGTATATTCCAAACATCTTTTGTTCTTTGCCACCACAACCAATGTGAACTTAACTGATTGCCTCCTCGATTCCCTTTGCTTTCTTATGGGTGCATTATTCCTATTTCTTCTCTCTTGCATACATACAGTCTACTTTGAATGCTTTCAAAGAGGGAGAGAGGCACATGTAAGTGTTGTGTGGTAGGAAAAAATCAGAGAATTTATTGTGGTTGTTCTTTTTTTTCCAAATGATGAGATTTCTTG